>KN479420.1:40163-58768 GCA_000787095.1 Periophthalmodon schlosseri | reverse complement strand
TGAATCTTGGCAGGAGGAAGAAGTCAAGCTGCTCCAATATAGCTCCATTACTTTACATACAGAGATGTAGGACATATTTTTCTACTCACTGTTTAACTAAGTGGACTTTACAAAGGGTTTGGTTTTACAATGAAAACTTCAAATTGACAGAGTATCTATAGGCTTTTGTTGTTATTGCGGAAAGGGAGTGGAGACACGTGCACATATTGTACACACATGCTATTCCACTACAGCATGAGTTACTGTCAATCCATTGGGGTCAGGAGATTAGGCACATAGAGGCTGCCCATGTTTGAACTGATTTATGGTTCAAGGGCAGACTGTTGTGGTGACAAACAAGAAAACCTTGACCTCACTGTCAGAAATGATATAGAATAGAAGACCCAATACAAATCTACCAGAAATGGTTTATGAGCTAAATGTATTCACGGGTGAGTAGGGAGTAGGCCTGGGTGAACTGAGGAACACTAGCAGCAACTGAAATAGGACCGAGAGAATGATATATGGTAACTACTGTACAGCTGTAACTGAACACACCATTGTCCCTAATAAAGTGGCCGTCTACTTGGTTGAACCAACTCTCAACATTTTAATAGTATTACATCTATTAACCCTAAAATATGTAAGTAAATTGTTGTGTGGAAATATTTAGAAAGTTTGCACAATGCAATACAATGTTGTAAAAAGAACTCTACTTTCTCTTCCAATATGGGATTAAAAGTAATCAAAAGGCTGTATATAGGATTAATATTTGATTCAGGACTGATTTTTTTTCAACCAATCACATACTTCCAGTAACAATGGATTTCAGTCAGATCAGAAAGTTTGTAAATTTAAATTATCAATGACTTCTATCACACAATGTTGTGATTTCTTGTCAAGTCAGTTCCCAAGCATCAGAACCATCAGAACACTTGTTAAATGTACTTAATAATGTGTCCGCAAAGTGTATCATTTCCAGTCCCATACCCATCCCCCTTTAACCCAGTGTGAGATTCCTCTGCCAAATAATAGACACACTGTTTAGCTATTTTCCCCATTCTCTCCCCGCACAGTTTCTGATGGAGAGATGCTTGGTGAGGTTGGGGTATGGGGGGCATTAGCTAAGTGCCGTGACAATTCTCAGCATGGATCCTAAAGGAAGGGGGGCAGTACAATGGTGTAACCAATTTTCAGTTCTCAGACTTATACCCTGGGCCTTTGACTTGAGCTGCACCCAGGATTACCTCACTTCCCCCAAGCCCCAACTGTATAGGATTGTCAAGCCTCTAAAATTATATGCTGCATTAACCCAAAATTGTGTGTTTAATTGACATGTTAAAAGAGCTATCCTGGCATTGTGAATGGGGTGGGTTTGGGGCCTAGGGTTGCCATAGACCCTTCATATTTGTCTGAGTGCACGTGTTAAGCTAGATAATGGAGTAAAGTGAAGATGGAATGAAAGCTATGATAATACAGGACTCAGGAATGTGTATGTTACTGCTATACATGCACATGCACACAAAGGCCTGGAATTTCAAGCCAGTGCCGATAAAATGTTATGACTTGGAAACTGCACACCCAGCTCCCTGCTAAACATGGCAATAGAGATGACAGTGAGACTTGAGATGCACATTTTGTGACAGGATAGCATTTTCTATCACAACATAAAAAACAATATTTGTTCATGTGTGTTTCTCCAATCCTCAAGGAGGAAATTAATGATCAAATCTGGAGTCACCATTAGCCAGAGTAGTCCTTATTCTTTTTAAGAATGTTGAAGCGAACTCCAGATTTATCAATAATAAGGGACAATGTATTTTAATTGTTTCCCCAGGATTGGGACATATAATAGATTCTATGTGCTATGCCTAGGTCATGAAAATGGGACCAATGACCATAAAAATATGCTGATGGGTCCCAGTAATAAAGACGGTATTTATGCTACCTTGAGGGAATCCCTGTATTTATTTTTACCTCGTCAGCCAGGTTTTTACCGTACTTCTCAGAAAGGAAGGGACTTTCGCGCCAGACTTTTTTTTAACAGTGCGTTGATAGGTTACACCCTAATAGATCCATGGCTACACCACAGATGCGGTGCAGTGAAAGCAGGAAAGAACTGCAGTGACATCTACCGGCCGTGGACTGCAAATGCATGCAAATAGACCCATGTTGTTTGGGTAGCAAATCAAATGTTTCAAGTATTGCTACAATTCTGCAAAAATATTGATTTTGCTATTTGCCGCAAAGTGCTTAATTTGAATAAAAACAAGAGGTTCCTGTCTTTTAAATGTAAAATAGGTAACACCCATTCAGAAAGCTCTGGGCTCACCTGAAACTCTCGTCGCCACTGCCGTATTCTCTGTTCGACATGTTTGCCAGAGTTTGGTCAGATTTTGAGCAGAAATGTCGTGAGAAATTACAGTCACTGCGGTTGTGGCGGAAGGTAAGGCGTTTGTGTTTTGGACACCAAACGTCCTAACCTAGCATTTTTTGGTATACATAAAATCCCATATTAGGCCTATATATTGGCCTACGTTGGACACCTGTGCTGTACTGGGTTTACCCCGGAAGACAGTGTTGCACAGGAACTGTAATGGCTACAAAGGCTTACCACACAGGAATTAGATTTTTAAGATAACTTTCAATAATGATTACAAGTTTGCAGCAGATCTTAAAACAACTTAAAAAATAAGCCTACTATCTAAATATAGGGCAGGTTATTTCATTCGCTTTATTGATTCTGTGCTGGTTGGATTCTGTAAAGCACTACCACTTCAAAATGTAATGTTTTTTTTCTTGTTTCAACTATGTATATGCTTTATAGACTACAGACCTATATCAATTCTTAATATTGAAACTATTTGAGGATTGTGTTTTGTGTAAAATAAATTGGTGCTTTGGAAAAAAGGAACTTCTGTACGCAGAGGAAGTTAGTCAATGGCTGATGGTGATTGCATAATTGCGTCCAAGCAGTAGTCTCTAAAGTCAAAGAACAAATGCTGCTTTATTGGACATCTTTACATTTTTGGACATGAAGACATTATAGTAAACTTTGGTAAAAGGAACCCTTATAGTCAGATTAGATAGGCCTGTGTATATTCTACTAAATTAGGCAATATTATCAACATTTGGGATTTATATTTTTACTCAACTTAAGGTAAACACCATTTCAAATTCTACAGTTTGCTTATGTTGAGAAACCTTTGATGTATCCTTGTGACGTCAGAGCTTCCTGTCACAGCGAGGCAAGAAATTCTCATTTTCTGCTCATTAATGCAGAATGGTTACCTCACCAGCCATCTCAGCTGAAACTGTCCTTTGCTTTCTTCTTCCAGGCTGCCTTCCCCATATCTGTGTCCGCACCTATGGCTGCCGATGACTACAACCCTGTAAGTTACTTGTGTATTTCTATTTCTATTTCAAATCCAGACATAGCAAGATACAACCTTAGAAAATAGTATCAGAGTATCATTTATATGTTACATTTCACTCTGGCCACACCAAATGATTTAAACTGGGCCAAAGTAAAATAAGAACTAAACTAAGACTGTGTTATTAAATTATGTGAAAATATTTGATTACTCATTGAAAATTCACGGTACCAGTAAATGGACTAAAAGCCCCAAAAAGCTATTGCTGAGAAGTTGTCTATTTGAGGTGAGCAGAAAAAGAGACAGCGGCATAAGTGCATGTGACAGAGTGTGTGAAACAGGATGTTCCACACTGCCTCTTCTCTGCTCGTCTCTAGTCTATATATGTTCCTCTTCTCCTACTCATCCTCTCATGAACTTTCTTTTTCTTCTTCTCCACAGGTCTCCCTCCGACACAAATCAAAGAAAAAGACACGAGGAGGTAAGCTGTCACCCTTGGGTTAGCATCATTTTGTCTTAAATGTAGTCACATGTGTTATTTGGACTTAGGGGCGTGTGGAATGGTATTTGCTGAGTGCTTCTTATTAGCTCTCTGCTAGTTTCACTTCACTGCTTGTTACCATCTTGACTAAATGCAAATTTTGTTGGTTTATGATGTTGGCTGAGTGGGTTTGCCCTCTTTTTATTTTAAGATGAATGGAGTTATTGATCAAAGCAATGGAAATATTTGTGCTTCCACCTCCTGGGACTGTCCTCTTTGCTCCAGTACAGAAGTCTAATTTCTTCCTTTACTTTGTTTTATGTATAGGCAATGGTACAATGAGCAGAAGGAGGATCTCGGTCAAAGAGCTTGGGCAGTCAGATCACCAGGGATGGCTCTACAGGAAGAAAGAATCCAAAGGCTTTCTGGGGATTAAGTGGAAGAAATATTGGTTTGTCCTCAAAAAGACTGCGCTCTACTGGTACAACAATCAGCTGGTAAGTTCATTATGCAAGGGTTACACGATGCCTTTCTTCCCCTAATCAGTTTTAGGAAATGATCTTATTGGTGTCCAACCACTTTCTCATCATTAAATAAATCATCACTAAACATACACTTTTTCAAAATACTAATTTAAATGGTTGAATGTTTTGTTTTTTGTTTTTTGTCAGTTAAATTCTTTTGTAAGAATTCAATATTCAGACTGTGATCATATTTGGTTATTTTATTAAAATCACTTAACTTGTTTATATGAAACAAAAACTACATCGTCACATCCTTTATCATTACTATTGATTCCTTTTATTCATGCATGTTATCCACTTGAGACTTTAATGTCTCATTTTCAAGAGTTGACCATAAAACAAATGTTATGATTTGATGTAGTATTATATACTGCATATTGCAAAGTAATAAATCTGAGAAGTACATGTGTAGTGTGAAGCACCATTGGGTAGTTTAAGGATGACTCAGTCCTGCTTTCACAGCTGTCTCACTGCTGCCGGTACTGTAACGACAGTGTGACATCTGTCATCAAACTGCATACATAATATATGTTTCAAAAAACTGACTATTGTCAAATGTATGTATTTTTATATTGTAAAATATCATGTACAATCTGCATGTATTGTGTATCGTGTCAAATAGTTTCTACTTTTAGCTTTTCTAGTCAGGAAGTGGTTTGATTAATGTGTTGCACAATTCATGTTTTGCAGGCTGAAAAGGCTGAGGGGTATATTGACCTCACCAACTTCATGATCGACAGAGCCATAGAGTGCAAAAAGAAACAGTAGGCTCATTCTTGTTTGTGGAGGGTTACGGTTTTTGCACTATAAATTTTACTTTCAACTTTTTCTTTTTACAGCGCCTTCAAAGCCTGTCACCCAAGGGTCATGATGTTCTACTTTGCTGCCGAGAGCCATGAGGAAATGACTGTGTAAGTGGCCTTGGGACTCAAGCATTATAACATTGCTTGTGTGGTTTTGTGGTTTTAACTGTGTTTTGTACATTCAGATGGTTGAATAAGTTGGGGTTAGCTTCCATTCATTATGAGCCAGCGGAACAACACACAGTAGCTGGTATGTCGCTTCCTTACTAGTTAATTTTCTTGTTGCATATATTTGTAGCATTGCTCTGTTACATACTTTATCTGTGATATATCTATGTATATTTCCTTTGCTTATTTGTTATTGCTTGATTATCAGATCATGATCATTTAAATCTATCTCTAAATGAGTTTACTTTGTGCCTTTCAGAATGTTATAGTGAAGCTAGTGACCACGAGGAGACTGAGACCACTGATCTCCCCCCTCCTCCATACTATGAGCAAACGTTACAGGACTGTGTCGATGCCTCCTCTCCACCTGGAAGCACAAATCAGGTCAGTGTTGGGCAGAAGAAATCACTCTTTAAGTTCTCATTTTAAAATACACAATCATTCTTTCAGGGCACACTTCCTCCACCATACTCCTCCACTGTCCCGAGTGAAGCCAACGGCACCCTGTCCACTCCCGTCAGTACCATGACCTCCCAGGATTCCGCCTCCTCACTGGTCAAACAACGTCAGTCATGGATGGACTTGGTCACTCAGGCGTCGCCTTCCACTACTGAGACGGCGATTGTGTGCTCCGTGCAGGTACACACGCAGCACAAAGAGGAGGAGGAACAAGAGGAAGAGGCCACAACTCCAGAGCCTAAAGCAGGGTCTGAGGTAGAGGGTCCAGAGAATAAAGAGGAACCAAAGGGTACAGGAGCTCATGAAGTTGAAGGTGAGATTATATTCACTTTATTCATTCATTGTTTCGTCAAATGTATAATGCATTGTTGTCAAAGTATTGTGCCTGTACGTATAATGCACATGTAGCCTACTTGTATTTTAATTCCATTGCCTACAAAATATTTAACCTGGTCATTTAGTAAACAATGTTGTTGTTACAGAAGATCAGTCTTTCAGATGAGCTGGAGAGGCTGTACATCCACCTCAAAGAAGCAAGCTTATCACCAATTGGAGACCGCAAACCATCCACAAAAAGGGAATTTCGGGCATCCTTTGTAAAACGGTCCAAAAATCAGACAGTTAATGATAAACTTCACCTCATTAGGACTCTCACCAGCACATTGAAGGTACTTTGATTTTGTGCAGTTTTTGTTTTAACAAGGCTGTATTTGACTAATTTATTGTCTGTATTCTCTGTTTAAAGTCGAAAGAAGCAGACCTTCAGGTCTTGGAGCAGTTGCTGAGGGATCCACAGCTCACTTCAGAGAAGTTCAGAGAATGGAAAGACGCCAATGCACCCCTAATGCAGGAAATCTGCTGCAAAAGTGACCAGCAGGGGACACTAGAGGACACAAACTCTGAAACATCTGAGGCTTCTGCTCCACTGGTTGAAACTAGTTTATAAGGACTAAAAATAATATCTCCTCTCGAAGCTAAATATGGACATTTATTGTTTACATGCACTGCTGTAATATGAAAACTACTGTTACTCCCCCTCATATGAATAGATTTATGAAGAAATTGTACATACGTCTTCTGTACATAAAAGTGATTTTTTTAGGTAAATGTGAATGTCTTTAGTATTGACCTGCTTTTTATTGTTTTATTTGTATCTTATTGTGTAGTACATGTTTATTATGGGTGCTATGCACTGACTAACTCATATGCCCATGTCTGTCTGTGTTTCTCTAAACACTTTTGCCTTGATGTTGAAATATTGCAGAGCTACACAGTCTGCACAAACATTAAACGTTTGCTATGATTTTAAAATCATATTCTTACCTTCTTCCACCTGTCACCAATAATACTTATTTTACTTGCAGTGCACAAGCTTTCATGTAAGTTTCAGCCTCAGCTGCCCTAGGGTAGAGTGATGGAAGCAAGACAGACAATACATGTTTGCCCCAGTCACACAATATGAGTGTGTAACCAAGGTAAGTGTCCTACCCAAGCATACAGCGGTCAACAGCATCCCTTTGTTAAAGGAGCTGGGATTGAAACTTTTGGGTTGGAGGGTCCTCTACATGGATTGATTTCATATTTTTAAGTAAGTTTAAATGGAATAGTATTTGAATAAAAACTTTCTTTGTAGTAAATTTGGTATTGATTTTACAAAGCTTGAGGGGTATTAGAGACAAAAATTGTACTTTAATTGCATTTACATGTCGTCTACTAGTTTTATAAACACTATTTTAGAGTGTCACAACCAAAGTTGCAGGTCTGAGTTTGAGCCGCCTGGGGTCGCTGGTCGTGCAGATTTCCTGGGAGCCTTTCGCCATATTGGCAGTCCAGTCTCCTCCATCTTCGCCGAGCGTCGAGCATGCACGTCCTAAACCGGTGTCTGAAGGGAAATCTGTAAACATTTTAAGGCCATCTGTGAGGTGAAAACCATCGTCATGGAGGCGGTCAAAGCTTTTAACAACGAGGTTTGTGTTAACAGACTATGTATAATGCAATCAAATCCATTGAGCATTGTGTGATTTTCTTTGCATTTGCCTTTAGCTGGGGCTAACATTAGCTTTCCTAGCATAAAGGAGGGGTGGATAGTCATATACAGTACAAGGCCTCTTTGTGTTACCCTCCCTTAGTACTGCGTTAAAACAAATCAGGTTACATTTTACTTGTTATAAACATGGTGCGCACCATAAACAAGCAAGTTGTGTTTTTGCATACCATCTTATGCATTCTACATTGGAAAACATAATCCTAAAGCTAACTGCTAACTTAAATTTAGCAAGTTAGCGTTACGAGTTCACTAATTAATTTTAACTGAATACTTGATTTAGAAAGTGCGTGATAAAACATCCAAACCAATTCTAAGGCTTTGCATATGACGCACCCTCTCTGTATTTGCCCGTAAACAGTTTTGTTGTGAAAGTCGTAACGCTGCTATAATCAAAGGCACCAAATAGCTCAGTGGTTGGTGCAGCTCGGCGGATGGCCAGCCCACCGCTAGCCGAATGATGATGTGCTATGAGGGCTCCAAACCAGTACAAGCATCCTTTTGCGCATCTTTAAGCGTCATCTTATTAAAGCATCCCCTGAGCATTCTGATGGGGATTGAATATTTGATGCGGGTGGATCAATGACAGTTCTTCATCAATCAAGAATGGCTGCAATAGTAACATTATCATTAACCGTAGATCGAGGTTTAGCTGTGTTAACAACAAGACCCTTTTAGTCTCATATAGCGCCCTAAAATCTACTGCACATAATTTGACACATTTTTATTCGTTCCAGCTGTACTCGTTGAACGAGTACAAACCGCCCATCTCCAAGGCCAAGATGACCCAAATCACCAAGTCTGGAATCAAGGCTATTAAAGTAAGTATTATTAATAACAGGTATTGAGTAGGGAATAAAAGACCTACACAACCAATATCAGACTTTTTCTGTTCTGTGGGAATGGTAACATTTCTTCATCACACTGGCAAAATCACTGGATATCTATTCATTCTCCTGAAGTTGAAATGCTGCATTTTCAATGACTTTGTCAAACTCAAACTACCCAACACTTTTACTTTTTTGGTTTAATGTTTTTTGGTGGATAAAAAAGTTTTCTTCATGTATCTAGCTTACTTTAGCTTACTATGGGTGTCCAGTGGAATGATAAACAGACTTTGTCTGATTGCAGAAATACTTTTTTCTTTAGTCATGATTTAAAAAAAAGTTTCTCTGAAAACAGCTGCAAAAAGTCACTGACGTCTTTATTTGATCTGTAACTTAAGTTACCATTTTCCTCAAGTTGTTCTTTCTGCAGATGATTAAGATAGACTACTTTCAGTTGAAATGATATAATGAAAAGTTTAATAGTATTCTTGTAGTGTTTGTGTTTTGCCTGTGAATAACACCCGTTTATCTTCCCTCAGCAGCTCTCCCAGCTCCCCCAATGCACTGAAAGTGAAGCAGGAGGATGGGGTGGAGAGAGTTACAAAGAAATAAGAGAATCCGTAACCGTCTTAGGTAGGAGTATGGGTTGTTTCACAAGGAAGCCTAAAGAAGACTTAAGTGATTTAAGTCTCATTTTCCTGCACACATAATTTGACATCTCACTGCCACATACTTTGGTACTTGCTGGCTTGAGGTTTTGGCTGGTTGAAGGAGTAATTGAGTTGGTTACAATGTTGTTTTAGATGTTGGTGTTGTGAGAACATTGTAGATTTTGAAGTTGAATACATTTTGAGTTGTAAATTATTTGAATTAAGATGACACATACAGATGAAGGGCATCTACCATTTGTCCATTGCACACTTTGCATAAATTTTATAAGTGCGTGTTTTTGTGCATTAGTATGTTTGCTTTTGTGAGATACACTGGGGTATTCAAGTTATAATGTGATATTCGTTCATTATAGGTTTTACACATCATAGGTTTTGTTTTTCCTTGCACATTCAGAGAATTACAGAGACAGAGGTAGAAAGGTTGTCCACTGATCCGTTTGAATTCAGCTTTAGCTCAGTTGGTTGAGCAGTCAGATTTACTGGTCCACAAGTTGCAGGTTCATTTCCAGCTCCCAGAGCTCCACACTGTCATTGTGAGCCTTTGTAGTTCATACACTTGTGAATGAATGAATGTGTGTGTGTGTGACTGAGTTGGTGGTTCCTTAATGTAAAAGTGCTTTGATTGCACGTTAGGTGTAAATGGTCACATTTATATATATATATATATATATATATAGCGCTTTTCAACTTCTGACTCCTCTTTAGCTCAGCATTAGCTTATTGACTTATAAATTCAATTTAAGATATAAAAAAAAGATGTATAAAAACTGAGATTTTTAAATTTGCATTTAAGAAAATTTAGTAGGATGGTGGTATGGTTTGACCGATTGACCGATTTGACTTATACTTTAAGTTGGTCATCGAGGGGTAGTTGAGCTTGATTTTTGCTCGCAGACTTCTGGATGATCCTGTGACTCAAGAAGCCTGCAGCATTCTCACAAATGGCACAGTAGAGTAACATTTAAGTTCATGAAATCAAGAAGTTTGTTATATTTCAAAATCTATGCAGTTTATTAACTTAATAAAATTTGAGAGATTGCGTGTCAAATAAGTAACTTCTAGGGCTGAAACAAGTTTATAGAATAATCGCAAAAATCTATTATTGGTATAATCATCAACTAATTTAGGAATCAAATAATCATTATCTGGACTATACACAGACTCCAGAACTTGCCATGTGCCAACAAAAAGGGTTTTATCACTTGGACTATGACAAGAATTCTTCCTAATGAAGAGGTTTAATGATCCCCAACTGTTTTTAAGCTTCCACCATAGCCTTAGTGCATTTTTATTATTATTAAAACTATTATCATTGCCTTTATTTTTATTTGAGAAGAAAATTCAATGCCACAAAAGTATAGGGCATTAGGAAATCAGTGTTTCACTAGAGGCATTTGTTACAGCACTTTAAGCTCTAAACAGAATACTACCTACTACCTAAACAGTTCACGTCTGATGTTACTGAAGAGTTTAACTAAAGTTATATTTTAGCTAAAAGTGAATGTAACCTTGCCTTTTGAGTTTGTCTTAAAAGGCAAGTGCAGATTCACTGCTGTTGAGTTAAATTTGTTAAGCTAAAGTAACCCTTGAATCCAGTGATACCAAGGATGAGTATGCAGTTTAAGCAGCACTTTATTACATAGTTTCATTCAATTGGGGCATAGCTCTTTGATATACAGTAGGTAGGCTCAGGTTATTGGCAGTGTTGAGCAAGTAAATTTAGTTTAGTTACTTGCTCCTACTTCTCAAAAATGAACTGCATTACGGTGGTTCTCTAAACACATACGCGCCATAAACAAAACTTCAAAACCTCAAAATTTGCCTGTACACTGAGGTCATCAATACTGAAGTCAGACAGCACAGGACACAGCCCCAGCAGAGCAGAGCAAGCTGTATTGTTGGTTCTCCCAGATAGGGGTCAAAAGCCAGATTTCATTCATTTGATTCATTTGTTTTAGTGACTAGACCATAGAACACACTTTTATTTCAATTCCAATATCTATAGATTGTTGTGATGTCATCTAAAACCTAGAACCCCCTGTCAAATATTTAGCACTGTATTTGAGCAGTATAGTGTTATACTCACTAAGCACAGATGAATGACTTATATCAGAATATAGATGAGATATGCTTGCACAGCCACATTCTACCTCATGGTGGTGCAGTGATACTTGATCCTATTGGCTTTAGGCCTACACTTTTGGAAAAATATTGCGTTTTTTTTCTGACCAGTCAGCAGTGTACAGCAGTAATGTACATTTTAGGCATCACTCTAAAACTTTTATCCAGTTAAAAGAATTGAATTTTCCTTTTGCTATGGATCATACCTGGATGACTGAGGGACTACACAGACATATCTAGGAGCATTAATATATGAGATGATGTATGGAAGTATGAACAACTTAGTCAAAACAAAAATCAGTCAACTAGGGCTATAGTCCTTTAGTCTGGTTGATTAATCGGTTGGTAAAATTTTTATTAGTCAATCAATTATTTAATTTAGCTTTATTATAAAGATTTAGAAAGATGGACCACATCAGAAAAGAGAAAGCATGGAGGGAGTTAGCTGGAGTTTTGGGAGTAACTGGACAGTTTAATCAGTCCTTTTCACTTAAGAAGATGTGTTTACTAGTACTGTGTATAATATCTGCATACATGGTTTTGTGTAAGATCCTAATAATTTTGAGAGCTTTTGCCAGCGCCACCTATGGCTTATAATCGTTTAAACTGATGCACAGGTGTGACTTTAGTTGACCGTACAGCCCTAATTTCAATGTGTCTGTAGAGATTTAAACTACAAGTTTAGCAGGTCTTGTACTCAAGAAGGTCAGTAATTTTGTTGTTTGCATAGAGGGTGCTCTGTCTAATTGAGATTTAGATCTTTTTGCAACTTGCACTTATCTTATTTCTCCTTGTAATACTGTTCTGAGCGAGAGCAGTTCACTATAATTGAGTCTGAAATTATTTCAAATCTTTTGGGGAATATCCTATCAGCTGCTGAATTGTTAAAGGATTGATATTGACAACATGAGTCTCATTTTGGTTGCCAGTTTCAACACTGAAATCTTATTAGTTTAAACCTAAAATGCCTCTCTGATCCTCACTACCTAAACCCCAACAACTGCAGGCAGTTATTATTAAATGCTAGTGCAGTGCCACTAGTGGAGGGTATGAGCTTTCACATAAGGCATGGCTGGTCCATATACTGAGTAAAACTTGTAAATGTCCTCTGTATGCAGTTTTAGGCACTGGCAACCCAGGTTCAATTGTGATTGTATGACTTTTATTATTACTTTTTTAAACAATAAGGGCACAGGCTACATACAGTTCATTTAATGATGATCAAGTGATACTTAATGTACCTAAATGTAAACCTAAGGTCGTTTTCATACTACTACTAGTTAGGTCAATGTAAAAGAGCATTTGCTCCAAGAGCAGTGCAATTGGGCCAGTGTGAACCCAACTGTTGCCTTCTGGACCATAGTAAACGGCCGGTCCAAGAGCGCTTGAGGTCTTGGAGCGGCTCCACTCTGAAGCAAAGCGAATGTGGTGTGAACGTGGCCGACCTTGGGCCGACCTACGCAGTTTGCTGTGACAGTAAAAGTGCTTGGAATTGGGCAAAAAAGCACTCCAATTGCGTATATTTGCATGAATGGGCGCTGCAGAGCTGTTGTTTCACACACTTGTCTTAAGAGGCCATTTGAATCAACTTAATATCACCGACATGTCTCCTCCTGCCTCTGTCTGTGCAGCCAGCATGTACAGTGGTGCGGTGTATTTAGCTACAGGTGAAAGAAACGACTACCGCCTATAGGGGAAGTGAGCGTATTCACTGGGCTCTGTCCGCTTGAGCAGCTGATGACCTCTTAGATGGCTCATGGGGCGTGTTTGTTGCGCGGTGCATGTGAACAAGGCCAATCCAAAAGTAAAGTAAACAGAACCAAATCAAGTGTGCACTGGTGTCAATCCACAGAGCGCACTAACGTGTGAAAACGACCTAAAAGGCTATTGGAGTTTTTGTGCCGGTCCAGAGTCTAGACATCTTTTATAAACTAGGCTGTTTTGGACAGTTTTTATTTAACCTTCATCTTTTCCAACCAGGAAAAGTCTGAGATTTGGGGTATTTTTCAAGAGCCTCCTGGCCAAGAGGCACTAACAGTGTTATTTGCCTCTTGGCATACAGCATATGTGTACATATAGCAATAGAATATCTATACTTAATAGGGCTGAATAGCTGAAAGGAAAATGCTGGGAGTCTTGGAGTATAGAGTATAGAAGATATAGATATTGTTTATTCATACTTCTATGTATACATGTGTTTTTTGTTTTTTTCCTAATAATTGTATGTTTATGTGAACACTGCAGTGCATTTTCGTTGATTAATTGAATAAAGACATGCCCTGTGCATCAAGTCAAGAATTTCTTTGGGCGTACTAGGATCAAGTCGTCATAGTAGTATCGAAGGATCAGTTAAAACAATTTTCAGTTTCCCTGTTTTTTTTGTTTGTTTGTTTGGTTTTTTTTAGGGCTAAAGCTGGGGACACTATTCACTACACAATTTAAGCCTGTTTTTCTTATGATTTTCAGTTGCACTAGCCATTCCCAGTCATCACTAGCTGAAGACAGTCACAGTTGCTCCAGTCTCATAGTGTGGAGGAGATACAATTGATTGAAGTGTGCACTGTGGAAAGATGGGACTAGACCCCAGTCGCAGGCATTCAAACATGTTTGAATTTCAAAACCTCTGGACTAAAACTTTTTGTCATCATATTAGAAGAAACAATGCACAAACAATAGCAACTGCATCACATATGCCAGCTATTCCTGCCTAAACGTCATCTTAATAATACAAAAAGTACAAATTTTACCCCACATCAACCAAAGCTGAAGCTCCTCTTTTGCACCCTCTCCTCTTTTCCTCCTCTCCTCATGTCGCTGATGTCTGCCTCATAGATAGCACTCCAAGTTACAGGGCTACTTCTGATAAAATCCACATAGGAAATATTTCTTCACTTCTGTCACCACCTTTTTAGAGAATCCCGAATGAGATTGCATGTCTGCTAGTGCCACAAATTTGAAGTGTTTGGTCGGCCTTTGGTGTGCACTCGCTTATGATTGTCAGTTGTTTAGTGCAGTGACAGAGACAGAGGGTCCACACTGAGTGTGGTCATGTGGTGTGGATACCCAAGAACATTCTAAATTTGCCACAACTGGGAAACTCGCTTAGTGTCCCCAGCTTAAGGAGACCCGCTTCAAATCATTTTGTAAAATTACCTTCCAGGCACATGGAGCTGCCTGGACATTTTAATAAATCATGCACACTATTCAAAAACTATGCTTTTATGCATCTAATGCTATATTCGTCTTTTTTTTGTATATAACTGAAAACATGAACTACCATTGATAGAAGGCCTCAGCTAGTCCATTGAACATTTTACTGCCCACAATATCGCAATATTTCTTGTAATGATTAGGGGAGGAAACAATGCATCACACCTTACGTATGTTAACACTGTGGTTGCTTATTTGTCTCACTATGGGGGTGGCTGTTTGCGGTCCATACTTTTTTCAGTGAGACTTGAATCATTTGTCTTATAAGATGTTTTTTTGGGTTACTGCAGAGGTGCCTCATCTGCACCCATCAGCTCTGGACATGGTAACAGAATTAAATTCATCATGTGTAGTATCCTTTTCAAGAGATTGTACTGCAATGGCTTGCTTTTGTAAGATTTAACTTTAAAGACAACAAACAGATGATTAGGAAATGACTTGGACAATGATTCCAGCTGCAGTCTTCATTCATTTGAATGATGTGACTGTCATAAAGATGGCATTCGCAGAGGCAGCGTGAGATGTTATGTCAGTGTTGTGCTCCTATGGTGGCTCTGTAAGGGCATCCCATATCCATGCTGTAGATTGAGAACTTTTACATTGCTCTGTTATTTATTTTATTTAACAACGATGATTCAGTTATTGACATTAATTGATAAAATCAGGTGTGGATTTACTCCATTTACAATTGTGTATGTTACCCAAAATAGGAATTGTAGACCCTGTCATTTTAGCCAGATTGATCTAAAGGTCTTGCATTTGCTAGTTCTATTCATCTGCTAATAAAAATTTTCTTTCACAACAAATCATTTTATAGTCTGTTTAAGCCTGCTTATTTTATTTTAGTGTTTATACAGTCATCACAGTCTCATTTTACTATGCCTTTGCAATAGTGTAGATGTAACTTATACTTTGTCTCCTTCTTCTGATGAAGTGTATTTTGTGTCAACTGCTTTCTTTTATAGTGAAGCTTTCTCTGGTGCGAGCGCAGAAGCAATTATTCCACTTCTAATCTAGATTTTTTCAGATACTACTGAGGAAGAGGCCCTCCGGTCACAGTTTAAAATATTACAGTGTTAATTGTAATTCATCTTTTTTACCTTTCAGTTCTACAAGCATGTTGTCCAAAGTGTAGAGAAGTTCATACAAAAGGTATGTTGCACATCTGTGGTTTCTAAAATCTAAACAGACTTTCATCAAATCAATCTAAAAAAAAATGTTCCCTCACCAGTGCAAACCAGAGTACAAAGTTCCGGGGCTTTATGTCATCGACTCTATTGTCAGACAGTCCAGACATCAGTTCGGGACCGAGAAGGATGTCTTTGCTCCACGCTTCAGCAAAAATATAATTGCAACATTTCAGCATCTCTACCGCTGCCCTCCAGATGACAAGGTTTATCTTCAATTTGTTTATAATGTTCTAAAGGTCAACTTGTTTTCTCTCATTTATCTAACTTGGACACAACATATTCCAGTATTGCATGTTTGGTGATGCTGCTCTAAAGACGATGGTGGTCGTAGTTTTTTATAGATATATACCAATCCAGCTTTTTCAATCCTGGTATTCATCATTTTGAGTATCTGCCAATACCAGCAGATACTTGGTTCTACAGTTGCATTTTATGAACTAACATGAAATCAATATGAGCTCCTTAGCGCCAACAGTGGCTAATAAATTGCCCTTCATTTATTATTACCCTGCACTGATACCCAATCTAGTACATTTTCTGGTTTCAAGCTTAAAGGAACCGTATGTAGCTTGCGCCTTTACACAACTGAACCTGGGTTGCCAGTATCTAAATTTGCAGATGGAGTACACGTACAAGTTTTTGTCTAGGCCATGCCTCATGTGAAAGCTCAGAACCTTCAGAATTCACTCACTGAGCTGCAGAGGCTGCACTTGCACTGATAAGTGTTTGGCTACACATGCTGGAGTTTGTGTCATGAGGATTCCTTATAGGTGTAAACCAACTGGATTTGGCAACCCAAATGAGAGACTCATGTCAGGCTCCTTTTGCTTTTTGATTGGATAATCGTATTGAGGACCAAAGCACCAAATTATAATGTTATAATGTTTTTCTAATTAACAATTCTAATGCTGATTTATTCTTATCAGTTAAAATGCTGTATTTGATTTGAACATTTTACCTCGTATCTGGGACCACGCATAACCAAGTTTATGAAATATAAAATCTAAATACACACAGTTCCTTTAAATCAGTATCAGTGTTTGATCATTGCCAACTGATTTGTTTTCAGAGTAAAATTGTGCGAGTGCTCAACCTGTGGCAAAAAAATGCCGTTTTCAAGAGTGACATTATCCAGCCTCTGTTGGACATGGCAGCAGGGCTTCCTCCTCCCAGTGTCACCCCGGTCATGTCTAGCAGTGCTGCTCCTATCAACAATGCCACTCCTGGTGAGTCTACAGAACTTGTGTACCTCACTGATGCATATATTTGGTTGCTTACAACAATTATGTGTACAGGCACACCAGCCACTCCTGCCACACCCGCCAATATTGTTCAGGGTCTGCCGGATTGGGCTTCACAGATCTCCAACACGGACACCGTTGCTGCTGTGGCCCAGATCCTACAAAGTCCTCAGGGACAGCAGGTCAGTGACTGAATCATGTCCACCTGGATAGATGTGAAGTTTGGCTTGAACTTATGACTCAGTAGAACAAACATGATGTGTGTCTGTGTGCTTAGCTGCAGCAGTTGGTGCAGAGTCTGCAGATGCAGCAGCAGAAGCCCCAGCCTTCACTGCTGCAGGCTCTAGATGCAGGTCTGGTGGTGCAGCTACAAGCCCTGACTGCACAGCTCACCGCTGCGGCCACAGCCAATACTCTGAACCCTCTGGAACAGAGGGTCTCCTCTTTTAACAAGGTAATGCCCAATGCTTGTCACAAGTTTGAATACTCTGCAGTCACTTTGCCTAAGTGTTCTCCCGTCATTATAGAAACTTCTTGGTCCATTTGACTTTGGAAATGATTCTGAACGTAGTGAAGAATCAAAAAAAGATACGTCATCCCAATTGTAAGTTATAAGTGATGTTATATTTGGTACCTCAGTGTATTGATCTAATGTAGTTTGTTTCTGTAGGCCTATAGTGTCAGAGCCCAGCTCCTTGTTCCACCAGCTGGCCGAGCAGCTGCAGCAGCAGAACCTGGAGCAGTTTCAGAAGCAGCTCTTGGAGCACCAGCAGCACCAGAAGGTACATACTTTCACCAACTCTCTCTCTTTCTGTCTCTCCATAATTGAGCCAAGTCTGAACTACAAATAATGGGTAAAAAGGGAAGAGGCAAATGCTCTTGACATTTGTAAAATTAACCCCAATAAGTATATTTTCTCTAGGCAATGGGTCTTGAAAGTAAAGACTCTGTCTTTGGCCAAGACAACAACAATGTAGCAACTGCTCAGAGTAGCAGCCAGCCTCACCAATCTGAATCTGAGAAGTTAGACGACTCTATCGATAATCAACAAGAGGTAGGACAGTTATCTTGTGTTGACATAACTCATATGTTATGCCAAAGTGTACCAAATTAAATTTTACACATTTTTTTTTTCCTCTTTTCAGGACATGGATCTAGATGAGGGCCCAGATGGAATGGAGGAAGAGATTGTAGAGACTGAAGAGAAGAGGCACGTCAGTACTCGCTCAAGAACACGATCCCGCTCTCGCTCTCGGTGAGTGGCCTTTCCAAATTGAATTAACAGTGCAAATGTCTGCTTTTGGCAAAAATCTTAAGGTGAACTTCAGTAGCATAAAATACTTTTAATCCTTTTGTCGCAATTTATAACAATGGGGACAAACATTTCTACTGCTGCTCTTTTAGATCGCCCAAAAGGAGAAGGTCCAGATCACGCTCAGGCTCTCGAAAGCGCAAACACCGCCGGCGCTCACGCTCACGCTCTCGAGATCGCAAGAGGAAATCCTCACGCTCC
>KN479420.1:0-40124 GCA_000787095.1 Periophthalmodon schlosseri | reverse complement strand
CCAGTGAGAGGAGAGACAGGAAAAGAGAGAAGGAGGGACAGAAGAAAGGACTGCCTCCAGTTCGGTCCAAGACTCTTAGTGGTAAATACTTAACTTGTTCATGCTTTTAGACTTGTCCCTTTTTGATTTGGATGTCACATTTTGATTTGCATTTTTCTTCTGCTTAGTGTGTAGCACAACTCTGTGGGTGGGCCAAGTAGATAAGAAGGCAACCCAACAAGACCTTACCAACCTCTTTGAAGAGTTTGGACAGATTGAGTCTATAAATGTAAGATTTGCCTTTCTTTTTGTGGTAATTGTTGTAATGGAACAAGTTTGCAATTCCCAACAATTAAATTATTTTGTGCAGATGATCCCTCCCAGGGGCTGTGCCTACATATGTATGGTCCATAGACAAGATGCATACCGTGCCCGCCAAAAGCTCAGCACAGGCTCTTTTAAGATAGGCTCTAAGGTCATTAAGGTACTTTTATTAAGCATAATGTAAAATCGCATCATTGAAACCATTTCTTACGTGCTTTTGTTTTTGTGCATCAGATTGCCTGGGCCCTTAACAAAGGTGTAAAGCAGGAGTATAAGCAGTTCTGGGATGTAGACTTGGGTGTTACCTACATACCTTGGGAGAAAGTGAAGCTAGATGACCTGGATGGTTTTGCAGAAGGAGGAATTATCGATCAGGAGACTGTAAATGATGGTAAAGTGACACATTTATCTACCACTCTTACCTCTTTACTCATTAATCTTGCTGGGTTTTCATTAACGACTTGGTTCAATGTTTTTACAGAGTGGGAGGCTGCAAAAAATGCAGAAACTGCTAAAGAAAGTGCACCTCAGCCAGTGGCTGTAGACACTACACCTCCAACCAACCCACAGACCGAGAGCTTCAGCCAGCAGGTCACAATGATGCCCGTGCAGGTATGTGTGTGTGAGGATAATTCACTCACTCCTCATTGTAGCCATTTCAGGAGAAAAAAAATATGTCCCTGTCTATGTAAGCAGCTCCCTGTTGCCCCAGCTGTGCCCAGTGCAGTGGGTTTGGTACCTCCTTCATTTTCGGTGTCAATGGGAATCCCACCTCCAGGCTTTGCCCCACCACCTTTCTTAAGGGCCGGGTTCAATGCCACTCAGCCCCCTCCAGGTAGTGATTGATTTCAAATCATTTCTTTTGTTGACTGGTTTTAAGAACTGACCTTCTTATAAAGCTATTTTGTATTGTGCAGGGTTTTTACAAACAACACAAGCAACAGCACCTACATGTATGTATTTTTCTTTAGACTAGATTGGTGGCTCAAATTAATAAAAAAAAATGTGTACATTTATCATTCTCACTCTATACACAGCCCTTGTGCAACCTTCAGTCACTTCAAGTCAAGATGGTGTTAAAGATTCACCATTTGGTGCGTTGATCCCTCCAAGCAGCACTATTCCTGGGAACTTCATGCCTTCAGCCATCCCTGGAGCAGGTGTGTTTACCCCAATGGGACTTCAGACTCAGCAAACTGCTAATGAGAAAGCTCAGTCTGAGGGCATGGATGCTGCTGCAGAGCTCACACTGCAGGGTGAGTCTTACAATGCTAATAATGCACTTGGAAACAAACTTTTGAGCTGTTCCTAACAGACTCCTCCTTGTGAATGTGCAGGTATGCAGAACGCAGTGCGCAGTGGCATGGGCCTCCTGGGCATGCACCCCTCAGCATCTCTGACTCACCCCGGTCTGTCACCACAGCGCCTGCCTGGGCTGCTGCCTCTAGATGTGCGCCCAAATCTGCTGCCTGGTGCTGGACGCTTTCCTCTCCTCATGCAGCCGGGGCTTCTAGATGGCTCCCTACAGGCCCGACCTAGAGCCCCCTTCTCTCAATTGGACCACTTTAACAGAGCCCCCAATCTTAACAATGAAAGTTTATCCAAAACGGAAGACGAGTCTTCATCTGGGGCTGATGAGGGGAAAGACCAAGACTACCGTTTCCCCCCCATGGAGAAGCCAAGCACTGGCTTACTGCGCACCCCTCCCCCAGAGCAGAGAGAGCCTCTAGGGGGCCCTGGCAGCAGCCGACCTCCCTTACTGCAGACCCCCGGTACTCAGCCGGCCAGAACCAGCCTAGTGGGCCGGCTGCAGGCTCTAGCTGGCTTCACCCCTGATAACCGCTGGAGTCAGACCAGAGGGGACTTTGACGAGCGCGATCGCCCCACACCAGCACAGAACTTCCCCAGTCGCTTTGACAACCGTCCTGGAGGGCCATGTGGAGCCCCACAGCCCTGGAGCCGCGGAGCTGGTCCCTCTGCACCTTTTGACAGTGACCTCCACCAAGATTTAGATGAGCGCAGGCGGCCTTGGGACAGACAGAGAGACCGAGACGAGCGAGACTTTGATTTCAGAAGAGAGATGAACGGAGGTCGCCACAGTCGAGAGCGGGACAGGGACAGAGACAGAGACAGGGAAAGGGACAGGGACAGAGACAGAGACAGAGACAGAGATCGAGATCGAGGTAGAGAGCGCCCCCGAGAGACAGAGCGCGAGAGGGACAAAGAGCGTGACAGAGACAGAGGGAACTGGACTCCCCTTCTGCCCCTGCCCACGCCACTGCTTCCAACGCCACCACTCAATCCAAACCTGGCTCTAAACCCAGGCAAAATGTTAACACCTCTGAAATTAAACCCTCAGATTCAACCACGCTTCCAGTCCCCTCCACTGGCCCAGGCCCGGCCCCCGCTCCTGGGCCTCCATCAGCCACAGCCTTTAGTTCCAAGTAAATCCCCCCCTTCAGCACAGAGCCATGAGTCTGCGTCAGAGCCCCCAGAAGAGAGAGTGGTTTCCCCAGTGCCTCAAAACCTGTCCCCTTCTCTCCCACAATCCCCTGCTCTCCCACAATCTCCTGCTTTATCATCGGAGAATCCAGCTCCTTTGAGTCAGTCTCCAGACTTTGTCCCGTCACCGTCTGAGTCTGAGACCCCTCTGCAGACAGAGTCACCAAGTCACCCAATCACCCAGTCCCCAATAACCATGGGCTCCCCAGAAAGTCCAGCCCTGGTCCAAGCCTCTCCCCCGCCCACAGAGGTGCCCCAGGCGGCGCCCCAGGTGGCGCCCCAGGTGGCGCCCCAGGATGCATCTCAGGATGCATCTCAGGACTCGTATGTGATGGGCCTGTGTGAAGAGACCAGCCCCTCTCTAAAGGAGGACAACATACAGGAGGAGCACTCACAGGAGGCTGTGGGCTCCCCCCTGCCCTCCTGGAAGAATGGACCTGGTATGGACAATAGCATGGTTGAACCCACAGCAGAGTCCACCACAGAGCTCTGCACTGACTCTGCACCCCCTAGAGGTGAAGAGCAGCAGGAGAAGCCTGGCTCTCCTGAGGACATAGTGAATAATGCACAGAGTGAGTCCACGGAGGAAGCTGCCAGTCAGCCTGTGCTAGACTCTGTCCCAGACACTGAGGGGACATAATCATCACTCAGTAGGTACAAGATCATTTTGTAAAGCGTTTCTCTTCTTCTCTGTACTCATGTCAACAAACTCCCTGCACCTCCAACACACTGGACATTACAGCTGATGTTTAATGACTATTTTAATTCACCAATGCCAGTGTACCTAAATGGAAGGCTCAATAGCATACTAGAAAAAATGTATTTTATTTTTTAGTTAAAAATTACCCCACCTATTTTAATTGACCTAAAGCGTGGTGACTTTTATTGAATAGCCTGCAAATGTTTTAATTGTATGTGGGGGAATTGAGCTTTGACCTTCCTATGGAAGAAATGTAGAAATTCTGGCTCCAACAATGGATTGAATAGACTCCACTCAGTACTTGAACAGAGCGGTTTTAGTGAGATTCTCTTCTGTACAGTGCTGCTGCAAAGGTCTGCAATGAATGCGCTTGTGTTGTCCACTATTTTTTCTTTACAACTTCTACACAAAACTATTAGTGCAGATGTTAAAATTGGAGAAAATGATTGAATGTTGTATTCTCAATATTGACATGTAATCTCTGATTTCTGATCAAACAGGAAGGAACTGAGCAGCAGTATGTTTTGGATTATGGTGCATATTGTTTTAGTCTGAAATAAATGCTTTGTCTGTTTCAATACACGCTTTAGAACTGTTCTCTGACCCAGGACCACAGTAGTGTTCTGGGACCAGTTCATTTGATGTTGCTGCTTAAATCCCCCCTCCACAGAGCACTGTGCGATGATGCAGCTGTGCGACGTGTGGTCTGTAGTTTCTAAGCGTTAGCTTGGTGACTCTTGAGGTTGGGGCTGTGCCTTTTTGAACGGATGTCCTTCATGACTCTACCCAACAGTATAGTATGACCTCAGATATTGTGTACAGTTCAGATGGATGTGCCTGAGACCTGAGCGGTAGACTGGTCTGTCCAGCACTCACAACTACGCTGTATACTCCTCCATCTGTGCATGCAGGCCTGTAGCCATGTTTTAACCCTGTCTCTCTTGTACATTTCAAACTTGTAGTGCTTTTACTTTGAGGCATATTAGAAAACCATAGTCTGCTGTTTTCAGTTAAACTTGTGATGATGAATAAAAAAAATTGAAGGTGCATCAGATTTTTCAATTTTATTGAGTCTTTAGGGAATCAGGGTGAGTATTACATAAAATGTCATTTATACTTGGTTAATAGGTTATTTTACATAAACTAAACTATTAACACTAAGATAAAGTACACCCCTGGTACCTAGATATAAAAAACACGGTCCATTTGGGCAACTTTGCAGGAGCCAGCTGTCTTTACCCTTGTAGATCATATCCCGTCCCAGCTGCAACAGCTGGAAGAAGAGCTGACACAGCACACACTAACACCACCACCACACTGTACTATGCATACACTGAACCCAACATCAGAGAAGACAAGCCCCACCATTTATCCAGTCTGTAGTGGAGTCTGGTGATGCCACATCAGCACTTTGTTTTAACAAGAAAACCGCACAGGGCAGTGGAGTAATACAGTATTATATGACAAAATATCTGTGTAAATTGGACTATGTGAGTCAAAGATTCAAATGGCCTACACATTGTGGTTAATGGCTAAACCTTTCACCTGAGACACTGCTTATAAAAAATAATGACCATTAATATTGCAATGGATTTATATCTTTCAAGACAGCCAAAGCTCTTTGCATTATTCATTCACTTGATACATTGTGGTGGTAAGATACTTCTATAGCCACAGCTGCCCAGGGGCAGACTGACAGAAGCAAGGCCATCGATCTATGCCATCCACCCCTCCAACCACAACCATCACTCCCACACATCACATTTTTACTAGGCGAGGTGAGTGTAGTGTCTTGCCTAACACCCCAGTCTGCACTATGCAGTACAGCCACTGCTGCCCACTGTGGCACCTGTGGTCTCCCATCCAAATACTAACCAGGACCAACCCTGCTAAGCTTCCAGGATTAGATGAGACTGATTACTTCACATGTATATATGGGCAAGGGGCTGAAGTATTTTGTCTAGATCACTATGGCACAATGGCCACTGAGCCACTGCTGTCTTAAGTGGGAGGCTACTAGTGGAAAAATCCTTTGATCACATAAAGCAAAGAACAGCTGCCCAGTAAGGTAATATTTTAAATATCACAAAATATCAATTTGCACTCACACTAATCATTGTAGCCTATCTGACGACCAACGTTGTTCCCATATATCAGTACTTTACATGCCTTAGATGTTGTTTATGAATGTTAGTACAATGATAGTGCTTTTTAATAGACAACCTCATCCAAAGATGTCTCCTGCAGAGTGTAGGATGACGTTATTTTCTAAACACAAGAATAATAAGCTGTATGTGTCAGTATGTAAACACCATATTATGAGTTAAACCATACAGTGCCTGGTTTAAACATGTATCCAAGGGTCTGTCATTGGTACACTGTAGACACAAGCCTCAGTCTGGTCCAATTGAACAAAGCAGCTCTGACCTTTAGTGCAAGATTACCCAGCATGCTCCACTAATGAGTGTGCCAGTCCATAGAATGATCACTCTGCCTACTTCTGCGGCCTGTGTGTTACAGCTCATATGATGGAGACTCTAGCATAACAAATGACGCAGTGACACTTTCTTCTTGCTCACATGTGCTTGGACGTTTAAAAAGCTACATGGAAGAGGCTGCTTTGGTTTTCATTTTGGGCATCATAGTTTATTCTTGGTTTTATCCGGTATCTCAGTTCACTCTCTGGCCACTAGAGGGTAGTATGGCATCACAGCACGCCTCAAAACCATAGAGCAGTGAAAGCAGACTGTGAGTGCGACAGTTAAAAATCTGCAGTGCTCACCCCTCTTACCTTAGTCTCAGACTAAAAAGTCTCCTAGCCCTATATCTACGTTCAATCCCTTTCTTTGAGCTGCCCGCTCAATCAAAATTGCTTTCATAGCGTAAGCCAAAATCTTCTGATGGGCTACCTCTCTATACCTGATTTGTGACCAGTATCTGAGTGGTGTGATAAATGGATTTGGGGTTATTCAGTGCGGGCCTGGCCTGGTTGTGCTGCCCCTCAGTTGCTGCATTCTAAATTGATTAAATGTATTGATTCTTCTCTCCTAAAGCCTCCATATTAAAAATCTGCTCATATCTCCTGTGCCCACTACAAGCCTTCTTTCTCAGACAACCAGATCTCACATTCCTAACCTCCAACATCCATCCTGAGCAAAACCGTCATCTATATCTTGGTTGTTATGGACGAGAGGAATCCCCTATCTCCCCTGCACTCAGCGGCCACAGTAATTATTCACAACTGTGGGAGTGCACTGCGCTGCTCTCTGCCAGTGCCTCATTGGTGCCATGTTATCAGGGCCAGCACACTCGCTCAGACCGGGCAGAGCTGTCCGTGTTGCCTTTACCTAGTGTTGAATGTAGAGTCCAAGGACTACAGACAGAACAGAAAAATTGGCTCACATAGTACAGTTTTAAATCTCCAAATGTAAATAAACCGGCAGGTAGAAAGTCTAGTTATAGTGTAATGTCTCTTTTAGGATGTTTAAACCCTTGATCCTGCTGATCTTCCCAATTAGAATAAAAATGTAATCCAAGGCAAATTACTTCACATCACATCAAATGTCACCCATGACATGCACACACTTCAATATGGAATATAACAGAATCCATCCAACTCTTCTCTCTCAACTTATTCAGGGAAAAACGACCACATCTACTATACATTTAGCTCCAGTTTCATTCTAAAAACATTTCAGAATAAACCTTTTAGATTTTTTTTTTTTTTTTTAGAAAACTTTCTATCCAATACCTCAACTGCCTAAATCTCCTGCATTAGACTGTTGGTTATTTACATAGGTTATCTGTTTAACTTTTTTACATACTAAAAAACAACAACTTGCCTTTTCTACTGACAAGCTCTTAAAAGCTTGAATTAACTATTAACTTAACCAATTTTGCAATCATGAACCACTTAAATTACCACTATAAATTCACTAAAGAGTATGGCATTTTGGATCTCTGCTGCCTAGCCCAGTTGCCCACCCTTTTATTTTTTCTTTATTAATTTTAGCAACATGTCATCTTCCTGTGTGGTGTTTCCATAGCACAAATACTTTTATCTCTGTGATGATGGCTCAGGTCTGTTTGCCAAGCTGCTGTTTGCACACTGAGGAGACAGTGTACTATCTCTCCTGTACATGCCTTTCAAAGACTAACCTGCTTTACCCACATCAAACATTGTCGGAGATACTACAATGGAAACACAATACCCAAAATTACAACGTGCTCAATGCACAAGCTGCAAGATTGATGTCTTCAATTAATTTACTAGGGTCCCCAATTACCCAAATGTGTTTACATACCATTATCTAGCCTGACTTCCTGTCTCATTCATTAGACAGGAGCAGATTTCCATGGCTTCCGTTGTCCCCTCCTCTTGTATTGAAAGTGAAGGGCCAGGGAGGTGCTGAGGTCAAAAGTCACCGCTTTTAGCAATGACACAGAATAAGCAGTTAGCATTTAGCCTGATTGAGTTGATTTTAGTCTTTTTGTCCTTGCAGCATGACAAGGGAGCCTATTAAAACTGGCAACATGAATGTGAGGTTGTATAGGATGAAGGTGGGGATTGCAGTACTAGGGCAGGATGCTGAGCTGGCAGCTATAGCTTTGACAGTGCAGCACTTTGTCTGTCTTCACTGATAATATTCCCAAAAGTTCAAACAGACAGGCAGGTTAAGAAAGCCCACCACTGTCAGCCTCCCAGCAGCTTGGGACTATAGTCAGACCCATTTTATAGTGATGTGGAGGCCTATAGCTTCAAGTGGTATAATGGAAAACAATGAACAGATACGGTTGTAACAGAGGTGGATAGAGGCCATACATTGGAGCTTACTCAAGTCACATTTCATTTTAACAATATACTCAAATCAGATGTTTTAGATGTTGGTCAAGTTATGGCAATGGGATCCCAATAAACAGCATTCAGAGATTCTAGCTGCTATGAATGCTTTCAAATCTATATTACTTTTTTCAAGTGGTTACAGTAATGGGATCATTCCAATAGCAATAAACAATTCCAAGAAGTGCTGTTCTGTCTTTTGAATGGTCAATGATAGTCCTCAAAATGGCATTCATACTCGGGGAGTCACGTGACTGAACCCCATAAATAGGTTAATACCAATAGACACAACTACTGCACAGGCTACTTTTGGGATATAGTTGACTAGTTCTATCTATTGAATTAGACTTCATGCATTTAGTTATTTCTTAGACAAACTTTATTGGATTGCTCATTACAGTACTACTACTACTAAAGTCCTCAAAAGTATCGAAAATCTGATACTAATCGATACTAAAACAAGTATCAAAACTATATACTCATTTGAGCTGGTATCGATACTAAAAAAGTTACATTCACAGGACATAAATGAAGCGTTCCTGAATAGCTTTAGAATGATCTTGAGCTGTATCAGAACAAGTATAAGACCACATAGACTAGTATACGCCCATGGACCTTATGGAACCCACCTGGATGACTGAGGGATTACACAGATATAAGGCCACATGGGAATATAAAAGAAAGTACTATAAGTTAATGCTGAAAATCACATTCTATTGTCTAAAGAAAGAGTAATTTTTATAATCACTGTCGTATCGGAATCGGTATTGAGTATCGAGTCTACTCCTTAGTATTATCATTGAGGCCTCGGAATTGGTATTGAGTACTAATATTTCAAACTCGATTCTAATACTAATTACTGCTATAAATTACTAAACTCCCCATTTTGTCCTGTGGAAACATGGTCACATGGGTAGCTTTATTCACTTCTGTAATCAAATTGGTAAACACGTCTCATCTGTCATCATGTAGGCATATGAAAGTGTGGTATTGAAGCTTGACTCAGCTCTTCCTCTACATGTCACACCTGGTTTATCAAGCGCTACAGTTGGTCTCATTGTTCCCGTTTTGTATATGCGCCTTCCCACATAAGAGAGCGAGGTTTACTCTGTCCCAACACCTGCTCTGTGTGAGCTGCAGCACCACATAGTAATTATCTCTGAACAGCAGTGTCTACCTGTGTGAATATGACTGAGAAACACTGGGATCACTGGAGACAAATAAACAAGGAAATACTGAATCATCAACACAGAAAGAAGAAAAAGAAACAAGACTTGTTTTTAACTGTGGCTAGTCCTGCAGTTTGTTTTGAAAGTAAAGGACATGAGTTACTTTCTACCCCTGACACGCATGTAGCAAGGCATTTTAATAACTACAGGACAATTTTGGGAACAAATTGTGTTTTTGTGAGTCATGTTTAAAAAGTAGGATTCTGTTCAGAGCGCAAATTTAAAACAACTCCATGAGCCTTTGAGAGAAGACTGAAATTTGAACTGATAAACTAATACTAATCCCACAAAATTCAGAAGATGTTTGTAGGGGTCGAAGAATTAAGTTGGGACCTTGGCAATTTGTTGTGCCAACTCACATTTAGATTTGAACCCTACTATATAATTAACTATATTTAGACTAATAAAATTAAGTATAATGTCTAATAGTTCTAACTAGGTTCAGACTCAGACTAGACATTTTATTACTTGTTTTCTTGTAAGCTGAACAGGAAAAACATTGCTAACATGCTGCAGGCCATTACATTTGGACAATAAAAGTAATAGAAGTACGCACAGTAACCTTGTGATATCTGTGACACACTTAAATGTACAATACACCTTTATACAGTAAATAGCATTTCTTTGTATTCTACTGCACTGATCAGCCATGCACATAGGCCCAGTATCATGCACGTCTGCCCTCCCTCCTGCTGTCCTCCAATCTGTCCAGTTCCCTCCACTTTGTCACCAGCACCTCCACAGGCTCCCTTGACACCCCACTGATTGGATTAAACATTCATGATCATGTTTATTAATGACCAGCAGGCTTAAAGGATCTGACACACCGATCTTTGCTTTTTAACCATAGACACATAGGCTATACCATTTAATGTTGGACTTGCAAAGAGTGGGTTTCCGCTCGCTCAAGACGGTCCCTAAGGTGGAGGGGTTAGACTGAGGAGCCCGCTAGGAACATCTGTGACAGGTCGCCCCAGAAGAGACTCCTCACTGACAGAGAAGAAGTCCCACAGGGGGCGAGAGGAGGAGGATATGCATAGGCAGGATGTAGAGACTTTTGTGCAGTGTAGTAATATAGTAGTAAGCAAAGAGTGTGTTACTGCATAATAGGAAAGTCAAAAGAAAGTAAATACATACAGTTTGAAAGTACAGAGATTGTACAGTGCAGTTAGTCGAAGGGCTAGATAAAAGTGGCATTTTGTCTGCTGAAATTCTAAGGAATCTCCAAAACTGCTACAGCAATAATCAATATTTCATAAAAGTGGTCCAAGGAAAGCTCGGTAGAGACTCGACAACAGATGATGTATGTAGGGAGTGAAAACTGGCCAGTGTGGTCCCATCCAACAGACACGCAATCATACCAGCCATTTCTAGGCTGAGACATTAGGTTAGAAATAAGAAGTTACAGTTTCTTGTAAATCCCGGAGCATATAAGATAGTCACAACACAAAACTAGTAATGAGTAAATGTTATGTTCAGGCTGGATTTAGATACAAAGAAAGAGGCTTGATACTGCCTGATATTGCCGTTTTCAGCACCAAATAGTGTTTCTCTTATAGTACTTTGTGGTCTTATTAGATCTGACATCCATGGGTTTCCACATAATGAAAAGTTAAGACTGCTGTCATAGCGACTAACAGTTAGAAAACAAAAAAATTATATATTCATTGAATGAGAAAAAGTCCTCAAAATGTAGCATAGAACAGCAAGCTGAAATCCATACAAAGTTCAAAAGTTCAAATCTAGTTCCTGAGTTTTGATATTAGTTTTACTATTGATTAGTATCTGGGTATCAGTTGTTTTGAAAACCCTACAAAACAGGATTAAAAATGTAATAGACTGACCTCCATCATAGAAACACAGGTGGTAAAAATCCATACTGCTTTTTGATCATCCTCATATATTCAACCATCCCAATTACCTTCAATGCACATAACCTTTCATCTAACTGGCCTTGTGATGTGATACAAAAGCGCACATGTTTTGCCCAGCGGCACGTATATATATTTGACAGATGAGTGATGAGGCGGCCCGCGCTGATGCTGCACTCCTCACATGCTCCTGCCTGCTCGCTCCTGCCTCCTCCTCTGTCCTCATTATCCTACCACTGTGTCTCCACTCCAGTATTATCTTTTTATTCAGTCCTTAGAGTCATACCACAGACTTCATTTTCAGTGTCACCTTTGTACAGGGCATTTTTCATCCACCGGTGAGGACAGTCAAAGCCGGGCATATGCTCTGTCACTGTCTATGGGGCTTACCTAAAATTCATAATAACATTGTTTTAAGTTGGTCAAGGATGAATATGGAACTGTAAATGACTAAAAAAGAAACACTATAATGGAATTACTGGGGGTTAGAATGTATTGGTAGAGATCTTAAGTAGCAAGGTGTCTCTTATCTTGCAGTGGTTAATATCTAGTGCCTAGACAATTATCCTTCTAACATTACTTTAGTTAGTTACTTTAGTAGGGGTGAATGCAATACATGGTGAAGGGAATGAATCAAGCCTAAATCTTTTTCTTTGTGCTTTTACTGGCTCCTAGTGGTTGAAGATAGCACAAATCCCACAGTTGTAAAAAATCGTTATAAATTCCCATATTGTAGACCCACCCTGAATGTTATGATTAAAGTAATAAAAGTTATAATGCAATACTAGACAATATAAAAACCTAATTGAGAAAAACAGCCTCTTTGAAATGACCTTGGTGACAGTTCAGACAGAGGGGTCAGAGGTCGTGGAGGAGGTGGCGAGGACATTTTTCTTTTGTCCCAACAGAAATGTGACCTGCCCCTTTACTCTGTCCTTCACTCCATTGGTGGGCCACAAGGACAGCAAGCAAGGACACTAGGAAAACACTCTAGATACCTACACTGCTAAACACTATGAAAAGGTTGCATCTTAAGTGACCACGAGGAAGAAACAAAGTGTAGAATAAAACACACCTAGTGACCTTGAAAACAGATACTGCACTGCGCAGTCAATAGCCTCAGTACTATAATAGAAGAAAGCATTAGACATGAAAGCACCATTCATCAGTTCATCTGTGTAATTACAAGTCAAACTGCAGGCTGTGCATCCAGTGTAGCAATTAGTGGTGTGTGTCAGCTGTAAAAGCGGTTAAAAGGCTTTAATAAAAAGGATTGATAAACCAAACAAGGAGGGTCAGAATACCAAGAGCCAGAGATGACTACATCAAATCTTAACAGTAGTATAAAAAACACTTTACAATAGTCCTTGTGACTGGAGATAGTAAGTCTTTAACAGAGTTAGCATATTATGATAACTTGTGTAGAATAAAAAAAAGTCTTGTGTCTTTATATTGTTATATATGTATATACACAACAGTATTTTTTATGGTACCACATTATTTTTTCTGGCTAAAATGTCATTCTTAAATATAGATCTACTATCACATTCATAACTGAGGCCATCAGGAGTGGTCTATGGTAAACAGTACAGTACATACCTATGCCTCTCCCACACACACATCAGAGCCACAGCAGAACTAATCCACTTTCACAGCCCAAATAAAAGCTCCCACATGCATACTGCCATTAGGTATTATTAGGCTAATAGGTAAACACAATGATGCACGTGCATATAGCTGCATGAGAAAGTGAAGAACACATTTTACAAGCACATGCAACATCTGCTTATGATTAGGTGGACACTGAAAATGTCTCCGTATAATTATAATTTAGGTGTTTTAATCTAGACAAGCAAATCCCTGCCACGGGAATAGAACATCATTACTGTATTGTGTAAAAACACTATAGGCCTATTTCAACATGATCTACTGCCATCAAATGTATTTTAATTGGTATTGGATTGGTAGGGACTGTTTGCCTCAATTGTATAAGCATAGAGATATTACTGTTTTCCTTTTACTAAAAGAATATATTTTCAACAAGTAAACTTCCACAGAGATAACCAAGCAACTTTCTAGCAATGTACTGTTTAGCCTGTAAACAAACCTGTCCAGACAGTTGAAAGCATATATCAGTTTTCCTTTCACAACTCACTATCATCCGTTTCCCAGTCACTTTACCCAGCTCTTAAACAGACCTGAACCAAAGCCAGCCCCACCAGACATGCAACTTAGTTACTATGTGTTACATCTATAGGTGATGATTTTGTGGGAAACCCTTGAGGTATTGGCATGTTTTTAATTAGGAAAGTCAAAACGAGCAAATTTTAACAAGGCAATTTAAACAACTTCCTATAAAGTGTTAAGGACTTAATAAATGTGGGAATGTCAACACTAACAACACTAAGTGTGCAGTAATTTGTTCCTGTTATTTATTTTATAACACCAAAAACAATGTCATACTTTTGTTGGTTTTGAATACAGGTCAAGTTTCCTTTCTATTTCCCCCTTTTTTCCAGATAGCATTGGGGTTAGAATGTACTAAAATGAGCTTGAGCAAAACAAATCACATTATACACTTAACAGAATAGCTGCATTCAAACCAATTGGAATCAGCCGTTACTACTTTGCTGATAGTGAAGGCAGTCTTTGTGTTACGTTTTATGTTTGTCACCTTGTACCATGCAGGAGACATTAGTAGTAATTTGAACTGGTGATAGCTCAATCAGGTGTTCTCTATTCTCAGGACCTTGTCCCATACAGTAAACAAGTCCTACTTTTATCTGTTTTTGTTCTAATTTTATTATATGGCATTCAGGCGTAACATGACCCTTCCTCATTTTATAATTGTTACGTTTTATGTTATGAGCACCTAATATGCAGGTCCAAAGTCACACAGCAATGCACTGTGTTTCCTTCTACAAGTCATTTTAGCTATCGTTGCTTATCAGAAAACTCAAGCCAGCCTCCAGTCTACACATGCATCATGGGTTACCACTGTAAAGCCCTTCTACTCCCCAGTTGTCCAGCCATTACAATTTAGCCTCTTGTCAAGCCCTTTTCAGTCTGCTACCTGCTCTTTCCTTCTTGTTAAGTATCAGCTTTTCAGGGCCTCATATGGACCAGTTCATTCGTAGTCCAATTGTGATATTTCTTCCTTTTGGACACGGTGCAGTGCCTTTGTGTCAGACCTGACTCAGTGAGGAAAACAAAGTTTTAAAGGCCAAACAATTTCCTGGGAAAATACTCAAGTACTAGACTGTATAGATCTAATGTAGATGTCCCACAGGACCTCAGAGGGGGTCTAAGCTTTGGACAACACTGGATTTATTCAGAAAATTGTAAACTAGCATAACAGAAAAATATAATATTTATCATTTATAAAAATGTAATAAAAACATTGCAATGCTTGGTTTATTTTAGCATCAAGCGCACCAGGGAAGCCATTTTAACACAGTTACCTTCAGACATTAACTTGTCCTTGTCCTTGATGGGCTGCAGAGGGTTAGGCATAGCTGCTTTGGGTGTGAGGTAGGGTCCTCCATGGATAATCACTAGTTCAACACAAGGCAAGAAGACACAATAACAGACATCTCTTGACAGAACCAATAATATTTTGACATTTTTCATTCACTGGTTTACTGCTGCAAGTCTATAACAAGTTGCAAAATACCAAATACTATAAGCCAGAATAATATCGGTGAGCTACTGCAGCTCACAGTTTACTCCTTGTCTTCATTGATTTCTCATTAGTTAAACCTGCCCAGCTCCATTAAAAGCCCTCCCTCAAAGGGTGCCCCCCCCTCCAAGTGCTAATGCAGACACCCTTTGTCTTTTGTACTTTGAAGTCACAAACCCCACAAGTGTCGGGTTGTTACAAGTGGAGAATTTTCATCCTACCCCTGTCTACACTAAACAACGTGTTTCTTGTGTTGTCTGGCACACATACTTCCTTCTAGACAACCACAGAGAAGCACCTCGGCTGGCTTTTGAATTGACTGTATGAGTGAGCCAATTTTCTACCAAGACATTGCAAGACATGACAAATGAGAGGAGTAATTACATAGAGATTGAGAATAGGGTTCACAGCTCAGTAGTTCATACTGTGGCAATAATGGCCACATCAGATTATATAGAATGGGAGAGGTGAGCGAAGCACTTAACCGGATATCCCTTGGTGCAGAGTAGACCATTGGGAAGCTTGGGCTATTACTACAGAACAAAGCAGTGACTTGAATGGTATATGACTGGACCAGAGGTGTGGGCATTTCTCATTTTAGAAGCTAGACGTTGAAAAAAACATTGAGCCTGCAAGAATGTCCGTCAAATGTATAGTGTAACTGACCAATTAGCCAATCATACTTACATAATGACAGTAAAGTGTGAGTGAGTTAGTTAGTCATTTTAAAATACATTTGTCATGGATTTACCGGGAATTGTCTGAATTTGGGAAAAATAGGCTAATAAATAAAATAAAAAATCATAGGTATAGGCAAAACTGTGTGAGCAAATGTAAAAGTGAAGTGGAAGAACTGCAAGAAAAACTATATGAAGCTAAAGACTGTTTTTAAAGAAATTACTGGCAATAAAGTGTCTGGGTCCGTTTGAGTCATCATATTGCTGGCTCTGCTGAGAGTCTGGGAGTGGTCCTGCTGGTAGGTGGCCGGATCTACTTTAGAGCCAATTATGAGTAATGAGATGCGGAGTGACCAGAGCTCTGATAGCTGCGAGACGGCACACATGGACTGGATATACACTTCAATACTGAGAAATACATGAGACATGTTTACATAAAAAATGAGCAACATAGAGACAACCTCTAGAAAACGTACTAAATAACTAACTAATCTGTAATAAAAGATGCCAGAAATAAAGCTAACATAACATAGACTATAAAATCTGAAATCTGAAAAACTTGCAACGAGAGACTTTATTTTACAGTAGTGGAGTCCTAATAAGGTACAACATTTTAGAGTTAATGAACAATTATTTTGAGCTAAATTTTGCCTCTATATTTTCCTCTTGGGTTTGGGCCCCTTGGTGTAGGCTGACTTGTAGATGCCATAGGCCACTGGTCATCTCAGGAGAATAACAGACATGTAAAAGTATCAAGCTATAAATAGAAAGCATGGAGGGCTTATAAAACTAGTTACATTTTGTAAACACACGTGGTGACTTAACTTACAGTCTTTGTTATGCGTGGGGCATTCTGGGAGGAGGAAGCTATGAGCATTCATCCGTGTTACTGCTCAGTGAACAAGTTGAGGAGTGAAGAAGATAAATTGTTATCTCAAGAAACCGCCCTCGCTTTTGATTGTATCAGGTAACTATTTGTCCAACAGGTTTGTGGGAAATTGGCTTCTAATTATTCTGTTCCAACACGTCATTTGATAGAAAGGATAATGTGGCACAATACTTTGGTATCAAGTCTATTGTGGTGTTTTGATCATGGCTGGTAATGTGCGCAGGCAGTTTAATATAGGCCATAAAGTAAACCAACAATGAAAGTTTGGGAATCTACTTTACGCACCGGTTAGTTTAATTTGAGTATCGGCCTCACCATTCCCTGAACACCGGGAGTTGAGCAGAAGAGCCGACTCGAGCACCTCCGCCCCCATCCTCCTCTTCTCCGAGTCCGTGGGAAGGAGGAGTTTAACCCCACATTGTCTGGGAGGAGTCCGCACAGTCTCCTGGCGCTCCGTCCCACGAACATTAGCAGCGGTTGAAACGAGAGAAATCGTGGACATACGGCAGGAGAAAAACTAGTTATATATTCATAAATGTAAACAAACATTATGAGATTAGCCACCTAGGGAGGAACCACGTGGATGCAATATGCTAGCGCGCTCATACTGGAGACATTAACCGGTAAGTTGCAGGCTAACTTATTTACAGTCACTGCAAGATCGGCTTTGCGCGCTTCTCATTCAAATATACACGGATTGTTATTTAAAACGACTTTGTGTTTGTGTTTCTTACCTTTGGGAAAGTGTGGGCTGTTTTTATAGTACAAGTTTACTTGGTATATGATGTGTGTTGGTGTTATGTCGTATTAACTTGGTATGGATACATTTAGGGTTTGTGCGTCTTGCGCAAAAGACGCACGAACACACAACAGAATGCATGTGAACCGAATTGCAATGTGGTTCTTTTACAACTGTTCCAAATAGATTGTTTTTATGGCAGCTGTTACTTTTCCTAATTAGACCAGTGTGATTGTGACAGCGTGTTGCGTTGTAATAGCCTAGGTGATGCAGTGCGTGCGCTTTTCATAAATTACCGTCCTTTAAACTTAATTAAGCTATCATACCAAAGGGAATTTTGGTTTGTTACTCCATTCCACACAAAGCTTCTCAGTGGGTGCTTAAAGAGTGTGGAGATGTTCAACATGTAGCCACCAGCACTGTCAATGCCTTCTTATTACCCCTTCTTTCTTTCACCTAATTTATAGAGTGAACGACTGGGATCAGAGGCCAACCCTTCTTAACACCAGGGCATGTTTTATAGTTGCCTTTAGAAGTGATTTAGCCTGGCCTTTATTGTCATAAGGCCGTGTGTTGGGGTGGAAGGATCTCCCCAGCACATACAAGACAACAAAAGGAATCTGGAGACCCCTGGAGTGTGAGGGCCTGCCCAGGGCAACCACAGCCAAAATGCAAGGTGGAGAGCTGTGAGTGTGCCATTTGGCCTGGTGTTAGCTCTGTCATGGAAACCTGGGCTTGTCTTAATACCTTTGCACACTGCTGGGAAGAGCTGTAAAGAAAAAAAAAAACTAAGCTAATGTTTGACCTAAGTCTGGGATGACCATTGATTTATATTAGGGAGTGGTGCAGAAAAGCTCTTTGTTCTTATCTTTATAATTGACTTTTGACTACAGCAATTTTCATATATCAAGAAATATAAACTAATAAAAATGTTCCATCTGAAGGTCTGTTTTTTTAGCTGTTGGATTGTTTTGACTGTTCTTTTATTTAAAAAATACAATTGAATTTACTCTTACTGCCTGTCATTTGTTTTTCCAATATGTCCACTTTGGTGTGGCGCAGACCAGGCAGATGGAAAGACACCTTATTAGATCACCATAATGCCTTAATTGTAATTTGATCAGTGTCAATGTATCTTTCTATCCAGAACTGAAATTCCCCCTTGTGCTCATTTACCTCTGCAGAAGACATGCTGAGTGGTAGTTTTTCATATTATGCCCTCCTGCCTGTCTCCTCAGAAATGCTTATTTACTTACATAATCTGTGTTGTTGAAGCTTGCTGCCTGTTTTCAAAGATTGGTAATTGAACCAGTGGGTCAGGAGCAGCAAGCGGGGTATGCATACTTTGGCATTTTGCGGTTCACATATTTCGAGGCCAGAGAAAAGCCACAACCACAAGGAACATTCTGTTTTTACAGTTCTGTTTTCTACTATGATTGGGCCTGGGCCTTGAACTTTGGAAATGGTGATGGAGTCTGGACCTTCATTATTTGTTTATAAAAATTATGACACTAGTTATGGATGCCACTGTCAGATGATGCCGTTGTTTACAAGTGAGAGGGGGAGGTAGTTCTGTCCTCATGTGGGTTAATGTGGCATGAACCATGATATTTATGTTATTATATCTATAAACCCTTAGGCATTCGAAATAGTCCTGATCCTACATAAATTCTTTACCCTATCTTGCAATGATACATATTTAAACTGCAGTGCGAAGTCACACCAAAACCATATTCCCCATTTTTACGAAAAAACATTATCAAAACAAAACCCACATTTTGTAGTCTGTCAATCAACATATCAACAATGTAACAATACCAATTTGTTTTAGTATTTCTTGCATTGACGTCACTTGATTTACACAAAACTCCAACATGTGTTCTGTCTCCGTGGGCCATTTTGCAGGACTCTGAGCGTACCATTGTTGTTAATTGTAAAGAGCTTGAACAGAGGCTGAGAATGTTTCCTGTCTTCTCCCGGCACATTTCTCTCCATATAAGGCTGTGTGCATGTGACTTATCTGGCAGCGCTAACATCTGTGCTTACTGTCACACAGAGATGAAGGCCTTCCACTGTTCGGAGGTACAGAAAGCTGCTGCCGGGGCTCACCATGGCATAGAGCAGTAACAGCAAACTTTTATCAAACACTGCTTAGATTACAACATCTTTTCAAGTTGTTTTACACAAAGCAGCTTGCAAGAGGAGTTTCTATTTCTCTCTCCAATGCAGAGATTATATTTGGGTTGCGCTAGGCTAGATATGCCAACAGTGTCTGGAGTGGTGGCTATAAAAAGCAGGTGAACTGAAAGTTTGTGTTGACAGGCGCTTGGCTTTGACTTTCAATTTGTGGCCTCTTTATGCCACAGAAAATGCATTGACCTCTGGGTAAACCAAAATGCGGAGAACAAATACGGTGAAGTGTAATCCCTCAACCACCCAGGAGTGGTCCATGTAGTTTCTTAGCTTAACTAAAACTGCATATTTTTTATCATTTGCACTGAATTAATTGTATCCAATGTGTGAGTCTTGTTATTGTGTTATGTCTACCTTAATTGTTTGGCGTTCATAGAAGTTAATGTAACTCACATAATATGATAATAATATGCACTGACACATACATTATTAAACATTACATGGTATTAAATAGTTTTGCTTGTTTATCAATACACATAAACAGGATTTGTTTAGTCAGCACAATCCCCTACTTTGTCACACAAATAGGAAATCTTATGTCCAACTCCACTTAGAACCAAGCAACCCATCGACACACATACACACTCTTAACAGCCCTAGCCCCTAATATAGTGTTATATATTAAAAATGACCAGTTATGTTTGTGCAGAAGATAAAGATGAAATAGTGATGGAGGATGGGGTGTTATCCAGCAGACAACCGGGGTCAAAGGTGAGAAAGGGAGTGGGGTTTGCTTTTAACCAGTGCCAGACGACTTGTGACTTCAGACTTTCATTAACCTTTAGGAAATAACTTCTACTCAAGCCAATACCGGTCCTTTACCAATAGCCTTATAAATCAGAGGCCATTTGAGGTACATGAAGGAAAAAGGCCCCATGATAGCAATAGATAAGCTGTACACGTAATACCTCTGTGACTACTACACTGTGTACAATATTTCTGTCTAGAGAAAGTGCCATTTCAGCGATATGACAGCGTGAGTTATAAAGTCAGTTGTTAGATCATCAAAATGTGTAAATGATGAGATAGGTAGTTCAGTGCATAAAGCGAAGATATGTATTTGCTAATGGAATGGTCGGCTTTTACATCATGTTTTAGTAGTGTGAAAATGCCGTACATAACTTAAAAAAATAGATTTTTATAAGACAACTTTCAGAGTAGATATTAAAGCATTTAATTTGCAGGTCATTTGAACACTATATCACAACCCACATATTTTAGCCTTCTATTTTTGTTTTATTGTCACATTACTTTACCTATTGTCTGTTTGAATATCTTTCAGGATTTCTGCACCATGTATGCCGCATAAGCCACTCAATTCTTAATCAACGAGCTGTCTAGTTGAGCCGAGCCGAGGGTGTCACTTATACAGGTCAATCCTAATAAGAATTGAAATCATGATTGATCTGCCTTAACTCGGTCCAGTGGTCTCAAGCTCCTCCTAACTAACCTTGCTAACCTATTGGGAAGGCAAACACAGCTGGTGCCAGGGGGCTAAGTGTCCACTAGTGGGATGTCTCCTATTGGCGCCGCGTGTTGTGTATTGTCCTGCAATGATGGATGGGCTAAATTGTGTATACGTATTCTGCAACACATATCTCACCCGTTTATTAGCAATGATTGGCATGTTATTGAGTCTATGGCGGTTGCACTTGTACATAATAAATGTGTTTAGTGGCTTATGGGCGTCTCTGAGTGAATAGGCATGGGACAATATAGAATTTGGTGCCATGATTGATGATTGATGATTAACGATTATATCACGATAATTATTAAAGTTGCTGACAGTTGTTATGGATATGAATAATTATAATTTTAATATTATGAACTGGTTCCATATTTAAACAACTGTTATAGTATTGTGTTTTGTCTTAAGTGAATACAACATTGATCTAGAATAAAAAAAAATCATCAAAAAATCACATTTTTCTGTACATTCTGGAGATATTATGGGAATTATCTTTGTTTGCAATTATGACGATTATATAAAATGTCCCATGAACGATTATTGTCTAACCTTTTTATCATGATCAACGATATTATTGTTTATTGTCCCATCCCTATGACTGAGTTTGAACAATATGAGGATAATGCTTAAGAAAAGTATCAACACAGTATTTTTGAATATAGTAATCTGTATTTTAAATCAGCAGATCAGCTAAAAAAGACCCAAAACCCATAAGAGGAAAGACACAATGTGGTCAAAACCAGGATTCTTTCTTTTCCCTATCAACCTAATAAATATGCAGAATGTGCTTATCCCCCAGCTTTGGACTCCTGACTTAACAAGAGCTTAACAACTGAAGATGCTGCAATCTGGTCACTCAGAAAAATTGACAGATGCTGTGCCAAAAGTGGACAAATGCTGTGCCAAAAGCATTAGTGTCTACTAGATCACAAAGCAAAATGTTATTTGAAGTTTCACATATTTAAGCAGCTGTAACTTGCTGTAAAAAGTTAGTCAACTGCTCATATCGATTATAAAATGACCTACAAAACTGACTTGCTGCATTCTTAAATAGTGATATTTTCTTTCCTTTATTCAACCCACCAAACACTTTGTTGACATTTCCTTATCTGCACTCTCGCCTGGGTCCTTTGAAAGACATGAACTCCTTAGGTCACTGTTTGGAAGCTATTGTAAATGCATTATACAGGGGGAAATTTTCAGCCTCATTAGCACTTGCATGACTGACCAGACTCCTCCCTCTTCTAACCATGTGTGGTTTGATCTCCAGGACAGATATGCTCCTTTCTTCCATCTCTCCATCTCCAAGCTTTGTCATGTTAGCTTAGCCATTTGACGAGCGGCCAGGGTAAACAAAGACTACTTTAGGTCACCATGTAGTAATCTTGGCATCTACCACCAAAGAAGCTAATGATTTGAAATAGTGTTTTTACTTGGAGATTTTCCTGTGCCTTAATGAAAGAATGTTTTGTTGTGATCTAATCTACGGGAAGATTTTATTTCTTTTTTATTAGATTTTGCTTCAGTAAGTTTTATGAAAAATATGTGTGTGGTCCTATTTTTGCAATATTCCATTTTATACCCAAGATTAACTTTCTCATTTTGTTTCTTTGCATAATTTCCTTCACCTCCACAAATATTCCAGCTTCACATTTTTCTGGCCTTGGACTTCCAAAGACACGAGACATGAGACCCTCTGGGCTGTTACATAAGCACAATTTTACCAAACAGAATTACTTTTTCAGTTGGAGGAAAAAAGTTACTCATAGACCGATGAGAGGTCTTTGCCACCCTGTGCTGCCTGCTTGTTTTTCATATTGATGTGAACAGGTGCTATGGACTGAATTTCATCTAGATGTGTATTCCATTGGGAAATAAAGAAATTGAAGATGTCAGATCCTTGTTGAGGCTATGCCAGATAAAGCCGGTTTTGGGCTGTTTCTGAACTTGTTGCACAAACTCATGCAATTTTAATGCCCTTCACCTTGGAATGTCCAAAACATTTCACCTGGTGCAAATAAACATGTTTTCCCCATAAAGCAATCCAACAAAATTAAGTTCACGTATATGCAAATTTGGAAAAGTCTAGTGACAAGCAGCTATTTTTATAACTACTACTGTAATGCTAGTAGTGTAAGTACTAATGCTATGGGTCCGATCTTAAAGACTTGTTCCTTGAAGGACGTGCATTTGTACACCTCTTTGACATTTGGGACGGAAATGTTTTTGAGCCTATTGAAGACAGGTGTGTGCTGTGCCGTGACGATATCAGGGGCTATTAATAGTGTTTGACATTCACCCACCACCGGAGAACTCCTCTCTTAATATGCCCTGACGTTAAATCTTAATGTTATTATATGTACTCATGCCAAGAAATTGACAGACTCCCTTTTGGCCTGCCGCTAGTTCCAGTGAATATGACCACATTTTAGAAAGGTCACCAAATTGGTATTATAAAATGTTATCAAGAATTCAAAAGACTATGAAGAGAGTGGTAAATTTAATAAATCAGTAGACATTTGATGAAGGCAGGTTTGGAAGGAGAGAAATGGCCTCACTGTCTTTTGCCAAAAGGAAAGTCCCTGTAGCTTACTAATTTGATTTAGGCTTTTTTGGAACCATAGATAGACTTTCCAGACAACCTGCTGCTGCTCACAATGGTCATCCAGCCAAGAAAGAACCTCAGTCCTTAGAAATGCAATTTGAGGCAGTGCAAGGACCACATAAAGGAGATACCTGGTGTTGTGGTTGGTAATTCAAGCTGAAATAATATCCCTATTTCAGATATATATTTATGCATTATCCCAATGGCACTATTCTAAAAATCCATCATAAATGTTCAAAAATGTGCCTGTAAATGTCTTGGTGGAGAGACCCTTGTTTAAAATACCATTGCAAGTTTCTGTTCGTTTTATTTTTAATCAGTTCTTTTTGCTGCATTTTTATAGTTTTTATTATAGTCTTATACTCGATATTCTAACTTTGCATATGTCCTGGTATCACACTATAATTAAAACATTAGTATATCATTATGAAGTTTAACTTTATGCAGTACTTTTAAAAAATCGTTTGCAGTCATCTTTTGGCACAAATATGACTACTGTTGCTCATACTAAAGGCCCCATCAGAACTGAGACAGGAATAAAACTGGCCTGTGTAGACTATGTCCTCCATAGACACAACCCTCCATGTACCACCTGTGAGAAGTTGAACTACTGATCTTTTGCTACTTGTCCTTTCTCCCTAGTTTTGCTCCATCTTCCCTTACACCCTTTCCCAGACCAGTAGCTTGTAAGGGTCATTTCACTCCTCACTCTTCCTTGGTGATTTGCTCCACTGAAGAAGACCATTGTGGGCTGCCCCAGATGGGATATCTTGCACAGCCGCTGTGAGAGACCTCAGTATCTGGAGTTTTACTCTGTTCAGTGGTAGTGGAAGGAGTGAGTCACTAATGCAGGAGCGTGTATCCTGTGTGTAAAACAACTGGAGTAGGCCTATCAGACTGTGCAAATGAGCCACTGTGGCTGCAAAACCAGGATCCTTCCAGATACTATCACTTTATTACAGCCAGTAAAAACACAGACCAAACTGACAGTTCAACTTAAATCTATGTTTTGAATCTATAGTAAAATAATGAGTTCCAGGCAATAAGCTCAAAATTGCTAAAGTTACTAACAAAAAAGTTGATTTATATTCAGGCAATTTCTTTTGGAAACATGTCATTCTAAGAACCATTTTTAATTTATGTTAATAATTCAATAATTTAAGATTACAATAAGCCAAGCAACAAAATGTGTCGCTCCTGTGACCCACGTCTGACTTCTGGAACCACCATTTGAGAATCACTGAAAGCCTAGATATTTTTCACAGATTATTATAATAACAGCAATAACAATTTGATCACTTTTGAAATTCAATGACAAAAATGCCTTAACTTTACTTTATGTCATGCCATGTATCTGTCACCATCCACTGCTTATTTAAGGAGTTGTTGGCCTTGGGAGCGGATCAGTTTCTCTTTGATCTTTTTATAGGAATATTTTCCCAGCATATCAATGAAGACGCACCATTTTTTAGAGTGCTGATCTTTTCCAAATCCTCTTGCTGTGTCCGCTGTGTGACAGGACTGAGAGTGAAACTGGGAGCGGTGAAGTCATTCATATAAAATGATTCCCCTGTGGCGCTGCGATCTCTTCAGACTAGTGTTACACTGCCAGAGAACCATCCCGACACATGACTAATGTGCTGTTTGACTTGATGGCATTCGTACAAGAACTTATTACGTTGTATTTTTTCTCACACTTACGGGAAAGCCTAGCTAGACGTAACCATAGCAGTTCCTCCCACATTCAGTGATAAGATTTCACACATTTCTGAATTGTAGATTATTTTTTTTTTTTGTAGAATTCCACTATCTGTTAATTACATATTCATTGTCTACATGTCAACATAACCTAACCAAATGTTTACACGACAGTAACACACTAGCATTTCCCTAAAACTGTTATGAGAAAACATAACTTACATATCTTACATCAATTGGTTTATTACTATAGTTATATATTGTTGACAAAACTTTGACTCTTCCAGAAATTTACTCTAAAAATGTAACAGCTCAAGTCATTTTAAATAGCTGACAATTTTCTTGGCCATTTATAGAAATACATTTGTATCTTTAGGCTTGTTTCCTTACCCACATTATAGGCCAATTTCCCCAGTTTCCATCAGCCAGCCCTGTGGTCTGCTCGCGTGGACAAATCGACTCTACTGGAAACTTGTGGTGGCCCATTTTATAAAAACAATAATGATATTTTACAGTATTCATTTTGGTATGCCTGTCTGAGCTAATAATAACAACACTGTAGAAAAAAGAGACAAACTTGGCTGTCCTGACACTTGGGTAACGGCTGCTGCAGTTCAAGTCACAACCATGCCATTAGAGCCATGAATCATTTCTGGTTTTATGATTTCCCTTATGCGTGATTCACTTTGTTTTATTGTGTATATGTAATGCGATTATGAAATTATAAGACGTCTTCTGCCCCCTCTTTGTTTCCGTTTTGGCACAGCGTTTAATTGGCCTCTGACTCTGGCCCGGGAGCAAATGGGTCATTAGTCAGTGGGCATCGGTTGTGAACTGATGAGAATGATTTGTGGATCTAAGGGGGTGCTCCAGACACTCATGCTGCTCTGTGCTAATCATGCTATCATACACTGCCACAGGGATTTTTTCTTAGCCAGAAAGTATTTTAACAAGCAGGAAGACCACGCTCATTCTTTCCGATCTTTTACCCGCGTCTAGGCTGTATCATCGGGGCTAATATGTGGGCTTCTGCAGGGAAATGCAATATTGTCTGGCCAATACTGGGATGTTGGAGCCAGTGGGTAAATTCAATATGTTTTTGTATACAGCAGACTGTGGTAGAGAGCTTCCATTTTGCATTATTATGGGACAAAACACTTCCACAGACAGATGAAGCACACAATTCAATTCTACGTTTTCTATAGGTTTCTTTTGTCTAGCAAGTTTCATCAAATATGCATGCATTTGTATTGGTATAGGAGGCTGTCAGGACTTGTATTTTTATGTATTGTATAAAGCATAGAAGCTCTGTCAGTATAGCAATTATGTATGTGTTTCAAAGTTAATATAAATCAATTTTCTAATTGTCAAATATGTGCACTTTTATTTTATTTTCTTTCTAGATTCACCACTGAATCATTAGCCTCCCAGAGTGCTGTGAAATCACATATTGACATGGGCCTGTGTCAGACTAAACAACACATCAATGCATACATACAGCTAAATGCCCTAAACTACTGAAATAATTCTCCACAATTTGAATTACCTGTTAATTTATCCTACTTATATAACTTAATCCACTGAGTTGCAAAGTCTGTATTTTCTCTCCAAAGCCTCTACTCTCAGTCTATGTGGGGGAACTATTTTTTCTCTTCTGCCCAAACCTAGGAACAGTAAATTTTTTGGAGTAGTCAGCTATTCTCCTGCAGAGTGATCCATCCACCCCAGTTTCCCCACATAAGCCCACCATCACCCCAGCTTTAAAACACTGTGAATAAATGCCGCCCTTGTTCTCTCATAATGGAATAGCTTGACCTCTGTTGACCCCTGCTGCTCGGAGCATCTGTCTGTCGATTTCTCTGTCTCTTTCTTATGAGACATGTCCTGGCTGTCACATCTGCCCACATAGGCCCTAATTCAATTTGTTAAGGAATTTACTTTACAAAATCTAAATTAATGGTAATTGTACCCTTTTTTGAAAGTCATACGAGATGTTGCCGTGATAGGAAAAAAAAACAGTTGATTCTGTAATTGCGTTGATGTTACTCGGTGGGCTCCGCATGTCGAATACATAATGACTACTGGAGTCCTCATTGACATTCTTGAGCCTGCCTGTATGGATGGGATAATAATGAGTTTGGCAGGGGTCTTAATTGAATCCTGTTGGTTGGAAAGCGTTGCACATGTGGCACAGCTGCTAGCGCTTAGCCTAGCCCCGCCGCGCCCCTTGTGCCATGCAGTGCCCGCTTTTCTTGGCCCGCTCGCTCGGTGTTATCAACCACTATAAACCACATTCCTCCTTGAAAGCGCTTTGAACCGTGTGGACAAAAGAAGTTTGTTTTGCGAGAGATTTGTCGATGGCTTTTCACAGGCAGCAGAGTTAACTCACGTGGAAAATGCAACTGCGTGACCAGAGGAACTGGTTTAGGCGTTTTTTTGCTGCTGTTGTTGTGGCATTTATTTACCTATCCCAGACAAACAATGCTACTGAAGGGTGCATTGTGGAGCTCCTGTTCTGGATTAGTGTGTCAATAAAGGTTGCCAACTTCCTCAACTGTGTAATAAAGTCTTTTCTAAAACCATTCGGCCTATTCAAATATTCATTAGTTCAATTTTAACAGTAATTTGGGTGAGTGTCTTTCAGGCGATGTTGAGTCATTTCCTTTCTTATCTCTGGTTTAGTATTTTTCTCCTCCTTCAGCATTTTTTCTAAAGTTTTCCAGAAAATATGCATTGGTTGAACCTGCAGTATTGAATAATTCTTTGTGAACAAAAAAGCCAATCATATCTTGTCTTGTGCAGTCTCTCTTGAAGTGTCAACCCTGTGACGTGACCATTGCATTAGACGGACCTTGCCATAATTGCTGGTTCAACACAAATAAATACATAAAATAAGAAGAATAACTGATAACATAATTTGCAATATTTAGAATAAATGTCAGACATGTTTAAATAAATTGCACAGCCCTGCCATATAGCACAACTACAACATGCATCCACTCACACTAGCTCTCCCATTGGCTTTTGTATCAATTTCACAGACTTGATATTGACACCACATTCTCTCATACTAACCTATGACACACTTTCAGAACAGAAGTGGATCAAGGGTTGTTCTCTGCTCAGACTTTCACCTCAGTAAAACAGCCAGAAACTCATGAATGCATACCTGGTATAGGCGCACGAGGCCCAGCCGGTTTTACACACCTGTCTGAAATCCCTATTGTTCTGGCTTATTTTTAGCATAATTAATATTTTGTAATTGTTTTTAACCGGTTCTACATCAAAATAATTGCTTTGTTGCTTTGGACACTGCACAAACACATTCTATCAATTTATCATGTCATATTCTGTCATATATACCTGCCCCGTGTCTTCTGCAGATATCTAATACCCACAGACGCAGCACTGGTGGCCGGAGTGCGTGTGTGTTCCTGGCTCCTCACCAGCTGTCTCACCCATCACTGGAGCTCGCAGGATGCTGAGCAGACAGTCCTGCTCACATTTCCCTACTCCCTATCCGTGCTCTATCTGTGTGTTACCAGCAACTTGACCTGGCTTGGAGCTGCTGCTGCTGCAATAAAATCAGTTGTTTGATAGCAACTGGAGAGATACTGTGGGTTAAATGGGTAAAGATAAAATTGCAGTAAAATGGTCGTCTTACTGTTTATTGCTTTGGAATTTTAAACACTTTGATCATCTGTGAGTGGAATAGCTTAACCTATTTTAGTGTATTTTTGAAAACGTTAAACCAAACAAGTTAGTACAATCAGTGTTGGGAATAACGCAGTTTAAGAATAACGGCATTAGTAATGGCGTTACTTTTACCAGTAATGAGTAATCTAACTAATTACTCTTTCCTCTGCTGTAACATTGTTATAGTTACTGTCAGTGTCCTCATCTCATTCAGAGGAGCTGCAAACTTTCCTTTGTTTTGGGAAGTAAACAAGACCGACAAAGGATCAGAGGCCGTGATAGGCTAAAAAAGAGATCGACTGCAAAGGTGACCAATCAGAAGCAGTGTTAGGCGGCCGTAAAGACTTTTATGACATTTAATTGGTTTAGCACTGACAAGCCGGTGAATGAGGAAATATGACGATTCTTGTGAATTTTATGGATACACATTGTTAAACAGACGACTACAGTGGGAATGACACATTCGGAGTTTACAGAGCGCTAAAAAGACATCAGTGATACAATAGTGGACACAGCCCCTTTGCTTAGGCTACTTTTTGTAAGTGCAGCTAATATAATATCTGTTTGGCAGTTTATGTCTGGTTTTACAAGTGCACAAGCGCGGTCATGTGGCGTGCACATGTTTGTTATGTTCTGATATCTGTGCCTTTGGTAAATGTGCAGTTTGGCAAGTGTCTGCTGCATAAAGGGGACAGCTGTTTGCCCTGTGTTGTACAGGTGTGAGTCGGTGTTGGTGATTTTGAGCTCTGTGGAGGCTAATAGCTTATAACACTGGCTCTGGGTGCAATTGGTGATTTACAGCACAAATAAGGCTGAATATAGCTTGTTTTTACTTGTAAAAACAGCTGAGGTGTATTTTTGAGTATTTTTTGTAATTAAATAGGCTTAGTTACTCTATCTGGTAATTAGTTACTTTCATCACACAGTAACACAGTTACTAACACAATTACTTTGGGGGGGAAAGTAACAGGTAATTGTAACTAATTACTTTTTGAATGATCTTGCCCAACACTGGGTGCATTAATGTTACTTTTAGTATACACTGATCTACTGATAGTAGTGTTAAAAGGGGTTTGACAGAAAAAATTCTAGCTGGTGTAGTTGTAGCGGCAGGAGTAGTAGCATAGTTGAAGTACAGTACTGATATTGCTGTTGTTATTCATTTTAGTTTTAAAATGACAGTATTTTCTGCTAAAAGAGAAAATATTAAAAACTGTTTTGCAGTAAAACATTTATGTAATGAATATTTTTGTTTTTGTTCCTTGTGCTTTTTCATTGTAATATTACTAATGCATTTTGAAATGTATCCTGCACCAAAGTAAATATATGTTTCCACTCCAGGTCTGTGTATACGTGCTCAGCAGTACATGATGGATGGTTTCTCCCAGTCCACACTGCAGTCTTGTGCTTACATGGATCTAATGGCGATCCAGGCCTGATGCAGCTGACAACTCCTCCTTTATCCTCCAGTAGTGCCAGCGTGCTCTGCCCCTCCACACACACGTCTCACCATGCTGCAAATATTGAAGCATATCAGTCCAATCATCACATTCATTTTCATTTTGAACAGAAGAGAAATTGCATACCAGCTCATGTAATGCATTTGTAATGTGATTCTGGAGGGCTGTGTGAGCGGGGCCAGTCCTCAGCAGTGATAGTTTATTAAAGACAGTTAATCCAACATTCTTCACAAGGGATAATCCGTGTGTTGCTTTTAGTTTGGCTTCTTAAGGTCTTTTGTTTAGGTGTGTTGAGGCAATGCCTACTTGTGAAGTTTCCAAATCAAGCTGAAAATGGTTTTGATTTAATAAACAAGAAGAACTTCATCATTAATAAAATAAAATAAAATAAAATCTTAGTACAAAGTAACTAACCATAGTCCATTGTCCTTGATGTCCTCTTTAACAATACGTCTAATCTAACATCCTTAGCAGCCATGTTTAACACCTGCTATTTGAGTAAACCACAAGCTTTGTCTGGGGGTAAGTGCCTCAGGTAATAGCTGCTAATGGTTCACTGAACATCACTTCTATTGTTGTCCTAAACTTGGCTCTGACGATCCAACCATCCAGACAAGCCTGGACTTGTAGCTGACCACTTCACCTGGATCATCTCAGCTTTTGGCTGTCACTGAGTCATGGCCTCTGCAGACAGTGCGGTATCGACTTAGCAAAAATGCTGAGCTAAGGTTATAATATACAGTATACAGACAATCTTTTCAAATTCACCCTTTGTTTACCCTGACCGCAGTGTGGTCCCAGAGCTTTAATAGGCCGTCAAAAGATACAGAGATGCCAGCTGGAGTTTACTATGAGCATATGGCTGCTTTGGCATGGGGAAGTGGCATTTGAATTAGCATATCCATTAGCTGCAACCTGTCCGCAGTCTGCCAGCACAATTCAAAATGAAACTTTTCAACATTGTTTCAGGTCCAGAGCTGGCTGTGGGCCATGAGTGGGCTCTTCAGTGTGGGAGAGGGCCACAGGGGCCAAACTCCAGCTGGCGTCAGGGCTCCTCAAGAATGTCTGCAGGGATTAGGGCCTGGCAGTGACTGATAGCAATAGGAGTGTCATACACATAGTTCCTATTAGTGTAAACTATTGGACTGATTTCTACAGTTTGGTGAAATGAGTGTCATAGACCACAGAATATTGCTCATAGTGGAATTAGCATTAGTAATCAAATATCAATAATCTGCCAATACATTTGAGGATTTGGGCATATAAATAAATTGCATATAATGTTAGAACTGGTTTGGAAAATTAAAAATGTACTAGCATAACTACATTAAATTAGCATAATATCTATTTGCTGGGGCTAATGTGTTCTTAAAAGTTTTACAATGCAATTTATGTTCATACATATCCTCTGCAAATCATACAAAATATTCTATAGACTGGTTTGGAAAATTAAAAATGTACTAGCATAACTACATTAAATTAGCATAATATCTATTTTCTGGGGCTAATGTGTTCTTAAAAGTTTTACAATGCAATTTATGTTCATACAAAAAGAACCATATCCTCTGCAAATCATACAAAATATTCTATAGGTCTTCCAACATTCAACAATGACCTTGTTCTGCCCCGCCCACTTTTGCTGTAAATGCTACTAAACGCAGCTTTCTTTGTGGTGGCACTTCCGGTTAAGCGAGTATCCCATTTATTTCAATGGAGAATTTGAGTTTCACTGCTAAAATATTTCACGTGCACCAATATGTCAACAATGCACAATTCTCTGGGACGCATTAAAACAGCTTTGTAGTCCACATAGAACTTATTTGCTGTCAAGATCGGCAGCCCCATACAGAATAATACAACCGAAATGACAATGGTGGCGCCCACGTCAACTTTCGGAATAAGGTGAATAACGTTGTCATCTATCAGACGTTCTCAGTTATTAAATAGTTTACGCTAAAGCTTGTGGAAGTTTTGACTTTATGGCTTTATCAGGCCACATTAGCAGGTGCATGTGTGTCCTGTATGTTTGTGTGTGCAGGGACAAAGCCAGGCCATGCTTGTTTGCCCTGGTGCCCTAAATAAAGCCGTATTCAGCCACCGCATGTCGCCTTTATTCACACTTCTTCTCGTCTGGGCTCTTTTCTGTACACTTTTTCTGTACACTTTGTCCTTTTCTAAACTGCCTCTGATTTGTGTGGCACCTTCAATAGATTTCTCCTCCCTGATGTATCCAGCGATTGAAGCCACACGTGCGTCTCCTCTATTCAATTACAGTGCATGCGTGTGTCAGAGCTCCCCAAATCCCCCTCAACCTCATTGTTTTGTGGGTGTGAGCCACGGTGACCTCTACCAGCTGCTTCTATGTGACTGATTCTGTGCTGATGGTCAATGATGGCTGATGGATCACCTCCGGGAGGCTGGAGTGTGTCCGCCTCACCTGACTGCTGCAGCGGGCATTGAGCCTGGACCGTAATGAGCAAGTGGGCCTATTAATCACTGCAGCGTTTGCGCCTCGTCTTTTATGACATATGATCTTGCAGAATGAAAAGGACATAATACACTTTTCAAATAAGTGGAATGTAATGAATGTGATGAATTATGGAAGAAAAAGTTTGTGAAGATGTTGAGAAAAGTGTTGGAACTTGAACTGCTAAATCTGCAGTCACAGTTCTTTATTGATTTTGCCTCAGGTAAAGTTCCTGCCCCTCCACATCTCACACAATTGTCCCCTGTTTGTCCCTCAAAGCACTCTTGTCTATGTTATCTCTATGGAGATAATGAGAGCGTTCTCTGACCAGGGGAAGCTGTATGTTTTACAGCTTGTACTGTCTTCCTGCGCAGGTCTGGGTGTGTGCTCACCCTGCAGCCTTTCTTATCTGACCTGTCCCTCTCATGTGCCTCATGCAAAGTGTGTCAGGTGTTACTTTTACTGACACTCACGAGCAAGCAGGCACTGCATGTTTGCATGTAAAACGATGTGATATAAAGGACATATAAAGGGCATTTTATCTTTTATATTTAGCACATATTAGCATATTTTTAAAACTAATACTGATACAAATACTACAAATGTTGATATTTCAGTTTTAAAAGTCTACAGAACTTTTTGTTTCACTTTTTTTGCTTCAACTAACGTTTCAAATTTACTGTTAGTGCACCCATGCTTGAAAAGTTTTTACTGTTAATTGTGAAATAGCTTAACTGTTACTTGTAGCATAGTGGATCCAAATATGAGCTCACTGTTTATGAACAGGTGTCAGTTTTACATAGTTGTGAGTAAAACTGGAACTTGTCATCATCATATATTTGTATAATACGTTCGTTCAGTGGTTATTTTTCAGTCATTGACTGAACTACTGCAGCACAGATGTTATGTTGCCCCTTCTTCACAAAACCCACTCAGAGGAGTGAGTCAGGTTGAGAGTTCACATGCTCACACTCTGACATGCCCTTCACAGGTTTTGCTTTAGCCTCTCAAACAGCTCTTCTCTGTTCATTAAGCTTCTTAATTAGCAGAAGTTCATGGAGCACATAACTGCACCTGCATGCTCCCAGCTGTTTGCCCCATCTATTCCCAGGCATGTATCCGCCAGTTGTTTTTCCCCTTTGACCCTCTCCTCCCTGTGTCTTTCCCATGTAAATCTACAGCCACAGAGCAACAGGAAGACCCCCAGTACCCCTTGGGGATAATCTGGGACAGTTCCAAAGAATGGTCCTGCTGTGCTTCAAACAAAAGCCATACTTCCTCTTACTGTAGGGCGCCTCACACATTCTAGTAAACCTCAACTGTCCTGTTTCGTCATATACGTCACTAGATCCTATTTGTCAAAAAACAGCAAGGGCACAAAAGCTGAAAATAGAGATTTCACTGCAGGTAACAGAAGAGGGGACAGACAACATCTGCTGAGTGGGATAACCTCAGAATGTCAAAAAGTTTTTAGACATTGGATTCTTCAGGGAGGAGCGAGACTTTAAGCGCCAAACAAAAGGACTGACCCTTGACCTTAGTTAAAACATCCCAGCTTAAGTAAATTCCCCCAGACTGCGACCCCCATTTCTTCCGTTACATAAGAAAGAATCTCCCCAGATACATTTTACTGTGAGGAATGGGCAATTAGGAGTAATTAGTGTTGTTTTGACCAGCAGACATTTTTATTCCCCCATGGTTGATGAGAGCAGTGCAGTTCTCAGCGTGCAGCAGCATCACACCATTAGTCATCATTTTTCACACGACAAAATCAAACAGAACTTTTGTGCATTCTCTTCTCGTCATTTGTCAGTTTCACTTTGTCACATTTATTATCAAGAAGGATAACTTTTGTAATTAATTGTGCTATAAATCTTTTGCTTGAAAAAGTTGTTATCCTTCCTTGTTATCCATCTGAAAACTTTGCTGAGACAAATTAAGCGTTCTGAAGCATGCACAACAACTTGACAACATTTTAATTAAACTAAGACCGAGATAAAATCACAAGGAGTGTGCAATGAATCTTAAATATCTAATGTTTACTTTTTATATTGACCTTTTTGAGGCTAAAATAAAGCTTGAATTGAATTTATGAACTACAACTGGTGAAAAAAGGCATTAAATTAATATTGTTTTTTGTTACTACAGGCAACTGCATCAGAGAGATTAGTTTCCAAAAAAATATCGAATTATGATCTAATTTCTTTCACGATATATGTTATTTTAGTTAAAATTAAGCAGATAGCTTTAGTTACCTCCTTAAAGAGGGGTTTTTATGCAAAATCAATTTTTTTTAGCTTGCCTGAAGAGGTTTTAGATGTCATCCGTGCATGTTTGAGTAATTTAGCAATCTCTCCTGGGCACTATTCAAACCCTCCTTACGGTTAGGTGTAAGATTCTGTGCATGCTCAGCCCTTGAGTAATTTAGCAATCTCTCCTGGGCACTATTCAAACCCTCCTTACGGTTAGGTGTAAGATTCTGTGCAGTGCTCAGCCCACAAGCCTATGTCATCTATGCTCCCACATGACAATTCTCCATAAATATACAAAAACATGATGCAAAACTGCACACAGCAACTTCACAAAAGTGATACTTTGGGTAGTAGTTTCACTACTGTGTTGTGATAGCGCTCTGAAGGGGGAGTGACTTACTAAACTTATAAAACATGTTAATAGGTTGTTTTCGGTGAATATAGTATTTTTAACATAAATGGTGGTCTAAATATGTTATGTGTTACCAGTTAATACCCCATAGAAGTAAAATATCCCCTCTTTAAAGTAGTATACAATTGTTAAATGTTCAAGAATCATGATAAAATCTTAATCAAAATCAAAGCTCTAAAAATATTGTCCACCCCTACGTTGTCCTGTATGTTAGTTCATCCTGATATGCCTGTTAACCTGTTGAGTGTGCATGTGTGTGACAGATGCCGGCTTTGTCCGGGTGCCTTTGTTGCTATGTGTTACAGAAAGGCCATCAGGTCATCGGAGAGCTCTGTATCAACACTGTGTTAAAGACTGAGCCCGAGGCATATCTGCAGATAACCCCTCACTCCACTGCACCACCACTTCAGCACATTCTTTGAGCTGGCAGTGATTTCAAATGGACTTTATTTATGGGTGTGGAGCTGCAATGCTTTATAATTTGTAATCTGTCATATATGATTGACAATACTAGTTCCAGTCACTAGAGGTCAGTAAAAGGATAAATGTTTTTTGTGTTTATCTTTTCCATCTAATATTTCCATATACGACTTACTACGTAACCAGCAGTCTTCTGTCTCTTATATCTTCAAGTATTTTTCAGGCATTTTCTTGATTTACCATACCGCCATATTAATTCTATGTGATTCCAGTATAAGACAAATCTATTCATAATACTTCAGGATTTTCTTGGTGCGTGAGATCCAATTTGGTCCTTAATTGATCCTAATTAAGGGTCAGATCATTTGGCGACTGGCATTAGCTGCAGCACCTGCTCTGCGTATGAATATGCAGCACTGCAGACTCCTTAGCTCCCTATAGCTTTTTTTCTTTCTTGGTGCCTCTCTGGCCTTTCTTCCCTACTTGCTGTTGAGTAACCTTTTAGCTACCGCCATCCAGGACCTAACAAAGGGCTTTGAGAGCAGCCCAGACTTGTCCGCGGGGACCATTGTGCTGTTAACAATGTTGTTGAGCCCTAATATTGTGTCTTCGGTGCTGACGCGTCCAATGTCAAGCAGGAGGTTGATGGAGGAGTATTCCACAGCTGCTCATAGGGCCATGACATTGAGGAAGCGCTTTCAGAAACACATTTGTGGAGATGGGGGTATAGGATTTAGTAGGTGTCATGTTTTCCATTTTGCACCAGTGATGTGACAAGTTTCATCACACAAATGGTATAAAAAAAAATGTAAGCAAAGAGGTCCAAGAAGCACTGGCACGCTTCTTCAGCTGTCCACATACTGGTTGTCTACTCAGCTAGGATTTAAAATAGAAATTGTAATTTTTTTTGAATAATGCATGAAGAAAAAGGTATTATACTATATTGGTACTCTATAATAAAGGAATTTCTGAAAATTTGTGTTGTTAGACAGAGACAAAAAAGTACACCCAGATAAACTACTAAAACAAGTATTGAAACTCACTTGGGGAAAAAAAATCACCAAAATTTGACCTTTCCAGAATAGTGTTAGTCTTCTTGACCTCAGTCAGAACTAGTATAAGACCACACGGTAATATTAAAGAAACTGTTATTTTGCGTTGAAAATTCTTTCTAAAAAGACTGTTTATTTGTTATTGTGGCATTGAAACTGTCATCAAATATTGAGCCTTTTCCTTAGTATCAAAAACATTAAATAAAAGTGCTTATGGAAACTCCAGAATTTATTTTTCAATATTATAATGTTTTTTTTAGATGAAAGAAAATAGAAAATATGTTGGGATTTGCTCTTTTAATAAAGGCAGTGGTAGTGGCTTTGATGAGGCTTGTGATTTTATTAGTTAAATCATGCCAAATCTATTTAAGTGCAGCTACATAAACATTACAAATTATAATGAGTTCCTGTATTTAGTAACATTCCTCCTCTCCAGTGCAGCGTGGAGTTGTGCTGTGGCTTTGTGAATGGGTCCAGTTTGAGTTGGCGACCACAGTTATGCGACGTGTAGACAAATGAATACATGCATGTGTTTAAGAGACGACAGCGGTCTTCTGCCTCTGGAATAAGGCTTAGTCACTCAAAACACTTCTGCTACTCAAAACACTTTTACTTTCCAGACTTAAGAACACTCAAACAGTTTAGCCTTGTTGCTAACTTAATTTCTCTTCTATAATTTCCAACTTTTTTTCCTCATTCTTTGGCATACATTCAGTCATCGCTCCACCCATTCCGTCTAACATACATGCCCGTTGTGCTGCTACCTCCCTGGCCTCCTCTTGGGGTCATTGTGGTATTTAGGGTCAGACAAGGGCTCTAGTCATTCCCTCCCTAGCCACCTCCCTTAGAGCCAGCTTTGCACTTTCTCAAACTCCTTGCAACTTCCACGGAAAACTTATGCCTGCATCCTTGGAAAAGCCAGCAGTCGGAAAAACAACTCCAAACACACTCCAAGCATCTCCACTGTCTTCTGTTGAGAACGTTTTCCTCCCCGTTGCCGTGGGTTACCCTGGGAGGGCTCTGATTCGTCAATCTACTCACAAAGCCGGGAGGGAGTTTCCACGTGTCTTCCAAAAGTGTCTGGGGTGTGTGCATGAGTCAGTTCAGAGTGCGCGTGTTGCTTTAAGACTTCACACAGGCAAAACCTACACCGGGCGAGTCTACTTTTTGACATCTGTAGTTCTACAAAGAGCTGAGAGATTAAAGCCCGGGCTACAGAGGTAAGGGATGTTATAGACAATAGCTTTGTTTGTGTTGTTCACTGGCTTAGGTGGAAACTTGAATATAAAGGATTCATTGTGGAGGCTATTGACAGGTGTTGCTAAGTTGCTAGCATGTTGCGTAGACTTTTTAGCCTTACTCTGTTTGTGAGACTTCACAACGCACATCAATACAAAGTTACCATTCATCTTTGGAAGCACTGAGATGACTGATGTATTGTTATGGAGCAAATACAGACAGGATTGCAACATTTGATTTTTGGTAAAAGCAAGAGGATTTTTCATCTGTGTGTGGATTTGAAACACAGATATAAATAGTCCTGTCACGATAATTACTGTATCGACTTATCATTCAGTATATGTTAGATAGAACAATATTTTTTGGGGGTCAGTAATTATCATGGGTACTGTTTCTTTGCACTACTGGAGAATTTGGGGTTATTTTTTGGCTTTATGCTAAAATTTGAGCTGCAGAAAGTTGAATTAATAATTTCTATGGCTCATTACAAATGCAAACTAAGTACTGAAGTGTTTCATTCTGCAGCTCATGTCTTTTAAAATATTGGAGATTTAGAATAGTTTTTGTGGTATAAATCTGCTCTTGGATTATTGTGTCAGTGGCATAAATGAGTTTCGATATTATTGTATATTTACTTAAGCAATTATCGCACCTCAAAATTTGTTATAGTGACAGGCCTAGATATTAAGCAAAAATATGTTTAACCAGAAGTTCCTAGAAGAACAATTCAGTTCATTTTGGAATCTGATTAAAAATATCTTTTATAAAACATTTCTACCATAAATTCACACTCAAATTTCATTTTTCACCCATAATGGAGTCTTGAAAATACACCAGTGTGGAATGGCCATGACATTTGTGTTTAAATCTTTCAGTACTGCTTTCCATGTCATTTTTGTTTCAGAGCGAGGTGCAGAGCTTTGAGAATATATAATGAAAAAGTCCAAAAGACACTTAACAAGCACTTTGATGGATGTGTTCTGGCTTCTTCTTGATCTGCCACACTATATTACGGGTTCTCACTGTGATTCATAGATACAGTTCAACTCATAAGCAAACAACCGCGGGACACTGTAAATCTGGTTCATATGACAAAACTTGGTGGGAGATAGACTCTAACCATCCATGGCTCCAACAATATTGTTTTGCTTGCTTAAGTAACCAGTATAATTGCTCTGGTGGTTTGTGCATTATTTTGAATATATTTAAAGTGTGCTGTCCCCTTAAGAGGCTTACTGTCACCGTGCCAAAGGAAAGTGATAAGAGAGCAGTCCCATGGGAAGTGATTTAACAGGAGGAAGGCGGCTTGCTTGTGTGTTAACAGCCCCTACAAATAACAAATGATCTCATATTTCCCTCTTATAACACAATAACTGGCTAAGTGCAAACCTTCAAGGCACTTCAAGCACATTAGATTATTTGACCTACTCATTTGTCACTTGTTGATTCATAACGTCCGATTGTGTCACTGAGGAAATGTCACCGCCTGAGCTCGCAGGGTAATTATTATTCCATTACATGTTTTTATAGCACCCAGACTGCGGTTTTGAAATGAGAATTCTCTGGCTTTAATTTGTAATCAGAATTAAAAGCATTTTTCTCAATTTATTGTGTAATTAAACGAAATGGTGCACTTTTATTAAAAAAAAGTTGTATTGCCATTATCAATAAACAAAATTCTCAAACCAGGAATGGGCTTCGGCAATATCATTCAGCATACAACAAAGATTCCT
>KN479418.1:2156-19627 GCA_000787095.1 Periophthalmodon schlosseri | reverse complement strand
TGTGTACATTCATCACTAATAATGCTGAAGTGTGTGGGTGCATGTGTGTGTGTGTGTGTGCGTGTGCATCTGTGTGTGTGTGTGTGTGTGTGCGCGCGCGCGTGTGTGTGTGTGTGTGTGCATTCATCACTAATCATACAAAATGTTATTATTTTATTATTTAAAGGTGCACTATGTAGCTTTTCTGGTGGGGGTCCTGCCACTTGTCCGTCTCCATGGCGATCTTAGTGCTTACCCTGGAAAATTCCACAGTACTGCGTTCAATTTTTCTATCTTTTATTTATTCAGTTGTTAATATTACTCAAAAACAAGCATCCTTATGGTGACTGGGCTCGCCTCACCAGAGAGCTCACCTGTAATTTAGCCTGGTGGTGCTCCCTGTTTGTTTCCGTGAAGATAGAAGTTTAATGCCATACTGACAGATGTTTAATGCCATACTGCGGAACATTCCATGACAAAACAGTAACATCTCAGCGGAGACAAGCCTGAGCCACTGGGGCCGACCCTTCGTCACACAACTTACACTTTGGATACAGTGTAAATGTAAATGTGGCTCCTCTGAATAGGCGCTGCTGACCAGTCTCTAGTGTTAATACTCTGCTTTCCTCTTGGGGTTTTGCTGTGTGTAAAGCTGGATGAAACGTGATGAAGCCCAGAGAAAGGTCGAGACAGTAGAAAAAAAAAAACGTAACTTAATCCAGAGGGGGGCGCCGACTGCGTGATTGGATTATATTGCGTTACATCGCACAAATAAAAGATGTTTCAGATCAAAGCCCGAGATTTTCATTATGACAATATGGAGATGCATTATAGTGTGTTTGTGGGGGTCGTATTTGATATCTATTCACAAGATCTGCGTAACCCGACCCGGCCCATTCGTTCATTGTGTCTTTATTTGTTTCATTTCAAAGCCAGGACATTGCAATAATACCAATCTGGAAACAAGATCTGGCTGTGACACATGGTAATTACTTGGCTGTCTACGCCATTAAGAATTTAATGCAATTTCAGATAGACTTTCCTGTTGTGTGAGAGAGGAGGGGAGGGGGTGAGGGAGGGGGACCGCTGGGGCAGAGGTAACTGCGGTTGTGGGTGTAAAAGTTACAGAGAAAGACACAGCTAATGTCCTGCTGATTAAAGTCCTCTTAGTCCTGGGAATTACGTCGTATATTAACCCCAAAGGGCACCGGTCTAATCCGCGAGGTCAACCAGAGTTTAAGAAACAAGATGGAGGCACCGCTTCCCTGTTTATGCCCAAGTCTGAACTCGTCTGGTTGGATTAGCGCCGCAGACATGAGCGCTCACATAGAAAAAAACAGGTTCGCCTGATACGTAGCCAACAACGGAGGCTGTTAAAGCTAATTGTTTGTGTTTATGACTTGAGGTAGAGTTCGTCGCCTTTGGGGAATTGGGTTCTTTGAAAATGATCCATAGTTCAAAGTCAGTGGGGTCAGAAGCAGGGGATGACCAGGAAAGTTAGTACCTCAATGTCACAGCGTGCTTCAAAACACCCCTGAATTTGAATCAAGACGTCACTGGGCTGAAATTGTCTGGATCATTGAAAAAAACTTGAGTGATCTTGTTGTACGTCACAATTTCAGATGGTGGTAGGGGCCTTTATAACTCTACGGTGGACTGGACGGTTTCTGGAAGAAATATCCAAATGTTGAAAATTCTCATTATTTGTTAGGGACTGACTTCACGAAGTTGCCATTTTAAGTCCACTTTAAGTCCTTTCAACTGACGACAATCACGTCCTTAAAGTTGAATAGCGCCACCACCTCCTGAAGCCAAAGACGTGAAAAATACGATGAACTTTGTGCCAGTTTTTCTTTAACGTGGATAGGCCCTTTCTTTAGAGATTCATTAACCAGGTGAAAACTACTGATGTGCCGTACGTGAGCGAGTCGGCTCTTTTGAGCGGTTCCTTAACGTGAACGGTTAGATCCAAATCTCAGTTTTCTTTCTAATTTGTTTGCATTTTTATTCTGATTAACACTGAACCGACTCAAGAATCAACACAGAAGCAGAGCAGGCGACACGAGTGAGAGATTCATGCACAAAAAACATATTTGGCATCATAATAAAAGTTAGTTTTAAAATGATTGTTATTTTAGTGTAACTTTTTGTTTAGATTTTGAATCATTCCAAAGGGTAAACGCACTCCCGCTCTCAGTTTGAAGCCTTGGTCATTTCTCTCTGTGATTAGTCTGTTGTTAAAATGAGTTCTCACAGCGGCTTCTGTCATATAAATAAATAGTAAAAGAGCCAGTCTTTTGAACTGCTCTTTAAAATGAGCAGATCCAACAGATTCGGATTCCATAAAAGAGCCGAAAGTCCAATCACTAGTGAAAAATTTGCAATCTGACAGAAAAAATGTTGAACAAGTACCTGGTTGCGGTACAGTTAGAATCTTAGCTTGGTGCAGAACATTTAAAATAAAGCAATAAAGTATTGACAACATAACAATGCACCATCATCTTGACTTTTTACACCGAGGTTGAAGTCGCCTGGATTGCAAAAAAAACCTGAAGTGATCACATAGTAAAAAACGTGTGTTATTAAACTCGGCAGCTGTCTGATGCGCTACAAAAGATTTACACTTGTGTGAAAGCCAAGAACAATTACGGCAGGCGTCCCGGGCCGTGGAGGGGTTACAGTGGAGCAGTATATGGTCCGTGCAGTGACGTAAGATCAAATCTGCTCTAGACTGCATTAATTACACAGGCAGATGAGGCTGAACCACTAGATGAGTATTTCGCAAAGAACAGCGTGTTAGCGTGAGTGTAAACCCATACTGTTATACTAGAAAAAGCAACTTCAAATACTACAAGCAGTTATAAAAAAAATAACTAGTAATATATATACATTTTTTACAATATACATTTTAATCCAACTTAAAAATAGAATGTTTGTAGCAAGTTCTTTTCTCGAGGACGTCTTTGTGTCATTTAGAATATGTAACTGCACATCATCAAGAACACATGACGCTGTGTTTCCATCCTGGAAAACTTTTAAGGGTTACTTGAACTTTGACAGAGTATTACAGAGAGGGTTTCTAAATGGGAGCAAAACAAATGTCAATAGGCAGTGACCTGGGTTAACCTGTGTCCGTCTGAGCAGAGCCGGGGTCAGGTATGCAGACATAAACTGTTAAGAAAGACATTTATCAGTGTGGGTCTGGTCTGTCTCGTGACCTGAATCTTTTGCAAAACAGAAAAGTCTTGTTGAACATAAATTACACTATTGTTTGTTTATTGCAGGAATTAATGGTTGGTGTAATTTAAAAACTTACAAACTTATAAAAATGAAAATAGTATAAAAAACATAATTGGACCTTTAAAAGTAGACGTTTTAGGGTGGTTCCCTCATTACCGCTGTAAATTTGAAAAACATACCATTTAAAAGTAATTATGTACAGTTACATACTACTACTACTACAATACCACATACTACATACTTTACTGTGTAGTACAGTAAATCTGAATTGTACAAATATGTCCACTGTAAAATACTTTGTACTTTGTATACTTTGTATACCGTTGTATTGCTTGTGGAAGGATGGAGCGTGAGATTCACAGTTGGCTCGGTGTCTGCAGTGATGCGGTCGCTGTATCTCACTGTGGTGAGGAAGGAGCTGAGTCCAAAGGCAAAGCTCTCGATTCACTGGACATCTACGTTCCTACCCTCACTTATGGTCATGAGCTTTGGGTAATGACCGACAGAGTCACGGATACAAAGGGTCAAAATGAGTTTCCTCCGTAGCGATATGAGGAGCTTGGTCACACGGGAGGAGTTTGGAGCAGAGTGGCTGTTCCTCCACGTCGAGATGAGCCAGCTGAGGCGGCTCGGGCATCTGTCCCGGATGCCTCCTGGACGACTCCCTGGGGAGGTGTTCCGGGCACGTCCCACCAGGAGGAGGCCCCGGGGAAGACCCACAATACACTGTAGGGACTCAGCTGGCCTGGGAACGCCTTAGGGTCCCACCGGAGGAGCTGAAGGAAGTGTCTGGGCTGAGGGAAGTCTGGGAGTCCTTGCTCAGACTGCTGCCCCCGCGACACGGCCCAGGACAAGCAGAGGAAAATGGATGGATGCATGTACTGCTTGTATATCATGTGTAACCAGCACATGAGAAAGAACCAGGAAGTTGTTATTCTTGAATTTCTGTTCAAATGGATAATTACTGAGGCTGTCATATCTGCTGAGGGAATTGTCATATTGAGACCATTGTTTTAAATGACAAAACCCACAGTTAGTTATTGCACAGAAGAGCCCACTTAGTCAGAGGAACAGCTGCCTACACAGTAATATGCCCGGGGCTGTGTGTGATAGTGTTCCCGTCTGTACCAGATGAAGAAAAATGCATAATGAAAGAGCTGCAGAGGCTGAAAGAGAAAGCTCATATAACCCAATAAAATCCCCATTGTTATTCATGAAATTAATCTTATGCTGTAATTATTTGCTTTGTGTGAAACGAATGGTGAACCAGCTCAAAACCTGTCTTAAATGTTATGGCGTTTGGCCCTGCTCTCTGCCTCGAAATGATGTGTTATGAAGCAGAAGCTGAAGCAAAATACGTCATAATTTTACTGATTGAGTATCAACTGTTTGATGAATGGGAGACTTTGATGTATTGTCGACCGTTTTCCCATAAAAACATTGCAAACTTTTTACACATAACATAGTGTAAGACATATTATAAGCAGGGGCAGGTGTAGTAATGTGCAAAAAATGAAAATTGAAAGAACTTTATATGCAAACTCTGAAACTGGAAGGAGAAAGTGCTGCATGTGAGAGGATGGGATGAATGTTTGACTGTTTAAATGTTTTTGCTATATTTTGTTAAAACTTAAACAATAAATTCATCTATATATATATTTTTATGACATGAAGCGTAACAATAAGATGCAGTTGCACTAACCCTGTGTCATAAGGCGTCAGGTTTTTAGTTCAGGGGTAAATTCTCTTGACTAGTCAGACTTCTAATGAGTTAAGAGTCATTTGTGTCAAGAGTCATTCATGTCATGGTTTCAGTAATGTGTTTCCTGAAATGATCATATATAATACAAAGCAAAAGTTATTGTAAATGGTCACGTTCAAGTCACTCAAAGCGCTTTACATGAAGGAACCACGCACCCATTCACACACACATTCACACACCAGTGTACGCAGACACTGGGGGCGAGGCGGGTTAAGTGTCTCGCCCAAGGACACAACAATAACATTCATTTGTGGGAGCTGGAATCGCACTGCCAATCTGTGGGTCAGTGGATGTGATGTTTTTAAGTCGGAGCGGGATTCAAACCACAAACTTTTGGCTCAGTGGACAAACGCTCTGCCAACTGAGCTACTGTTATGATTTTTTTAAAGCACTTGTTCTTGGATCATGGGTGACGGGTGTTTTTTTCACGTGGTTTTTCTTCACTTTTGCTCAGTACTGTAAATGGCCATGTCTTAAGCCTCACATATTCTGGACAGCTTTGTCTCTAGACAGTTGGGCTTTGATCTGTGGACAGAACGTAATCCTTGTCTTTATGACTGAATTCATCCACCAAAAAAATCCTTCAGGGCAATTTTTCTGAAAATTAAACGAGACATGAGGCCTCAACCTGTTTAACTGGATCGTATGTACGAGTGTTTACCGCAGACTCACAAAATGATAACACGAGCCTACACTTTTGAACAGCGCCGAGCATCATATTTTAGACATTACTAAGATACAGGCTGTGTTTTGAGACTGTGTAATGTTCATATTACCAGTGGCGGAATGTTACGAAGTAAAAGTAGTAAAGTACTGTACTTAAGTATACATTTTAGGAAGCTGTACTTTACTTAAGTAGATTTTACAGTGGGCACTTTTTACTTTTACTTTACTACATCTGAGAGCAGGCATCTGTACTTTCTACTCCATTACGTTTTTAAACTGGACTGAAAAGTTAAAGTATTTTTTGTTATTGTCTGAGACCTGCTGAAAAAGCTGGGAGTTTATTTTTAATACATTTGTAATTTGCGCAAACAAAATACCCAAAGAAAAACAGCCAGAAAAAAACTATTCAATTGTTTCTGTTGAACAAAATTCAGCACAAATCTTTATCAAAATCACTACATTTGAAGCTTCATTAGATCTCAAAATCTGCGCAAAATACTTTTACTTTTTACTCTTTAACTACATTTTTAAACGGGTTGATTTTTCCATGTGATATTTTTCTGCTCCAGTATCTGTACTTTTACTTAAGTAACAAAACTGAGTACTTCTCCACTACTGCATGTTACCAACGCAATCCTCACTGACATTTTTGCATGAATACCACATAAGCTCGGAGAGATTAGGAAAGTGATAAACAAAATCTGGACATCCATAGTCCTTACTGACTTATCTAAAAAACAACCTTATTAAGTCGGGGCTTTCTTGCTTATGTAATAAAAGTATATTCAAACTAAAAACGTCAAGCTATTGTCTTGTGAATGTACTGAAATGAAATCAAGACTTTTACAAAAAAAAAAAGTTGATGACGCATACGGTAAACAGGCAAAAAGTTAAAAATCTCTCCATCTCTAACAGTGGTGGATGAAGTACTCAATTTTGTTACTCAAGTAAAAGTACAGCTACAGAGGTAAAAAGTTACTCAAGTAAAAGTATCACATGAAAAAATCGACTTAAGTAAAAGTATTTAAGTACCTGTTTAAACATGTACTTTAAGAGTAAAAAATAAAAAGTAAAAGTTTTTCACACAAGTTGTTAAATTGTTAAATGTATCGATATGGACTTAAACAATGATACATATTTTGGTCGACAGTAACAATACGAATCCATTTCTTAATTTTTCTTATGAATTTTGTGTATTTATTTTTGTTTGCTCAAAGCCAAAGCTTGAACTCGGTCAAGATGTTACCACAAACATGGTACAATAACCCCTCAAATCATATTAAAATTACTTTTTACTTTTCAGTCCAGTTCATAAATATAGTGGAGTAGAAAGTACAGATACCTGCTCTCAAATGTAGTGAAGTAAAAGTAAAAAGTATCCACTTTAAAATGTACCTAAGTAAAGGACAGATACCTAACAATTCCACTTAAGTGCAGTACTTTACTACTTTTACTTTGTTACATTCCACCACTGATCTCTTAACACAAGACCTAAAAACAGAAACGAGCCAATCAAATCTCAAACGACCATATGTACTGGAAATGTGTGCTAAAGTACCATCCACTGCACCGTCTCACATCCTGGTCTCGTTTTACTTCTCACTGAATGCATTATGCTTCTTTGCTTCCGTTCACACAGACAACATCCGTGCATGGTTTGGCAAACAGACAAAGGGATTCTGAACCCAAATGTTACCCGTATTGTATGACATCGCGCAGCCTTTGTTTCCCAATAATGAAATTTGAATATTTTGTGTTCAGTTGCGTAAGAACAATCACATTCATTTCCTGCCTGTCACTCAATCCTGTTTGCAGCATTACGACGCGCTATTTTGAAACGCATATGCACACTGTGAGAATGCTCGTGCTTAAATGCTATCAATCATCCAATTTAAGCCCTGCATATTCGATCCAGAGTTGATTACAGGGGATTAGCTTTAGCTGCTGTAGCCTCTGACGTGTGATGTGCTAACATGCTACATTTGTCAACGCGTACTTCAAATATTTCCTGTTTTGTGTGATTCAAAAAGGCCAAACCCCAAAACAGGTTCAAAAGGACAGCGGGTATAATACAACCAAGTTCCTCGGTGGGGAGTGTGCGTAGATGGTATAAACAGGGATTATTAGAGACAACGTGTTGCATAGCTTAAATATAAAGTGGACAACAGCTGCTTGAAAACATAAGACGCTGCAAATACTCGTACGCTATATAAAATGAGAAAGGCGGCTGACAATAACGCTCGAATGCTAAAATGGTCCAGACCTGAGCAGCTGCAGATAACAAGTGTTGTCTTTGAACTGCGGTGCGAATTCGGTGTTGCCTTGGTTAACAAAAGCGCTGACGGCAACACAGTGAACTCTCTTAACCTTTTCGTATCCCTGTAATCCATGCTCTTGACATAAACACTCCATTTTGGTAAGTAACACATGCAGCGACACTTTGAAGTTGTATTGTATGCAAACAGATTCTCCATGTTAAGTGGGTGTCTAATTTAGGACCCTAGAAACAAAGATTGTTTAATAGGACGAGTGGAAGTCTGCCTATATGCAAATTGATAATAGTCATTTTAAATTCTGTGTCCAAAGAAATGACATTACGGTGAAATTAAACGTAGAATTTCTTGTAAATTTTCAAGAGCCTACCATTGTTTTGGCGCAAACTATACACGATTTAAGAAAAAATACATCAAAAATAACTTATTATTACAACTTTCCATTGACATCCGCAAACATAATATTCTGCACTGCCAAAAATGCAGTTTTAGTAACACAATAATCAAATACGTACATATAAAATGGACTCTGGTATTTTGAAAAAAAAAAAAAAGAAAAATTATCTACATTTTTGCCCCTGTTTTCAATGTTGCTTCATCATTGGTGAAAAATACTGGCATTTCTCCATGTTCTTCCTCTTCCTGCTATGACAACAGTTGACAATGACAATATTTCTGCTGTTGTGTAATGACTGTAATGAATAATAATTATACCTTAAACTGATAACCTGTTGACACAATAATGCATACGATCCAATCCAAGGTATTATAAAAATAAAATATCTTTAATAGTTTGATTTGATTTTCCTTCACAAACACTAAGTACCTTTCACAGACACATCAAGAATCGCATGATCTTACAAAAGGAGCGCTCAGTTTGCTCACATCAAAAGCCCGGACATAATTTAAAGAAAAAGATGGCTGATCTTATATAACTGTGGCATGTGAAGGTGGCTAACGACTATTCTTAAGCGCCCATAGAAAGAAAGCAGGAGATCTGGTTACTAACAATGGGGCGAGGGACGTCAACACATTATTATTGACAAAACAACTCCCTCTAACTCGCGCAAATGGACCTCTAGTGGAGTGAATTTTTCCATTACATTCCGGAAGCCGCCAATGGGCTGACTAAATGCTTTGTAGAGAGGTATCTTGTGCATAGTTTGCTTTTCACAATCCCGTTAATGACACCATAACAATAGACTGTACTTTGACATATGAGCTTGCAGGATTACATAGCATTAAATATGTAATTGTACGCGATCTCCAATTGTCTCCAATTCCTGAGCAACGTTAATAATATACATTAAGGTTGTAGGTAATGTCATGGCATTCTTGTGTACGTCTATGGCAGGGTGATATTTTTAACAATATCTAAGGAGAAAACAGTGTCTTGAAATGTCTTATACCATTCGTGCCAATGCAAAAGTCGAGTATAAAGTTGTAAAACACTTTGTACATTATTTACAATGAACTTCATAGTTTTATTTGGTTGCCTTTTGCCTTTGTAAAACAGTTATTATTATCACAACTATGGCATTTTTTTGTAAGCTAGTCATGTCCCTATGTGTCCCAGTCACTTTGGACACGCTGGACAATAGCTAGTTACTCATGTGTTGACCAAAAGACATAAGGCAGTAGTTAGCCAAGAAAAAAAATAAATAAAAAATGCTAGCTTGAATGGACCAATGTATGTATCTTTTTGTATTACATGACATACAGCCACTTCAATTATCTTCAAAATCAACAGCTGAATTGAAGTTGCTCATTGGCATTACTTAGTTATTGATGTATTAAATAATTTAAAGCAGACCTATTATGCACAATCGACTTTTCAGAGCTTTGAACCATGTTATAGATGTTTCCCCTCACCATTTACACTCTCAGAGTTGTATTTGTGAGTGATTCGTGCAAACTTGAGCCATCTTTAATCGCTTATTTTCAAGACGCCATTTTGCTGATCAATCCGTTGTCTTTACTTACTTCGTTCTCCACTTTTATTTTCTTAATGATGATTCATTTTGGTACAAATGAAAAAAAATCCGCAGCTCGCTAGTGTGACGTGCAGCTGTGCATAGGATGTGCCGACAGCTACACTCTTTGCTGTTTGTTGTGATGACGTTTACGACGATGTCAGCTCCCACTGGGCACCGCGGTTTTCTAATGCGGAAGTCAGTGGACTTGTTTCTTTTATTAAGTCATTGGCGAAATGACCAGATTATAACATAATGATCCACTATATAAAACTATACAGCAGACACAAGCACAATAGGTCGTCTTTAAGGCATCAGTAACACACTAATCACTGTTATATGTTTAAGCCATTGTCAACAAATGAAGAATATCTTATACCAAAACCATGTAATTTTGAATAAAAAATGAATATAAAATTGGAGATTTAGTTGCCAGGATAATAATAACTGTTTCACCAAGAGCAAAAAGCCACCTCTTGAAATAATTACACTTTGTACATTGGAGTTTTGTAAACATTCATGTAAACAGCAGTGATTTCGGATCTGAGTGGACATCAAAGATTTGAGATCTGCCTGATTTTTCTGTTCACAACGTGCACTGATTCATGAGTCATTTTCAAAGGTATTTCAGTCTCCGATTTTTTCTTCTTTCGATGTCTTTTCAACCTTTTACAGCAAATATACGACGTCAGCATTACCACTAAAAGAAAGAGCCCGAGACAAGTTGCAGACAGAGCTATGAGAACGGGCTGGCAGGGGAACAACTCGTATCTTTCAGGTCCTTCCTTCATTTGACCAATAAACCAGGGTTTTTCCTCGACTTCTATGTCTGCCTCCCTGGTTAGCAAGCTTTGGATGTAGCTCTCATTGCTAACAGTTTCATTCACAAAAAAGTTTACCATGACGGTTGAGTAGAGTGGCTCTGGTTGTCCATGATCGCTAACTTTAACCAGTAAACTGCATAAACCCCGGTTGCTTAGTTCGCGTTTTAGAGTGATATTTCCAGTTTGGGCGTCGATAGCGAAGGATCCTGGCTCACCGCCTTTTCGTTTGATGATACTGTAAGCGATCACTGCGTTCATCCCTGTGTCTTTATCCACAGCGTACACTTCTGTAATAGACGTCCCAGGCAACGTGCTAGGCAGGACTAGCATATAAGACAGGTTTGACTGCGGAAATAGGACGATCGGCGGATTGTCATTTACATCCAATAATAAAACCGTCACCATGGTAACGGAAGACAGAGGCGGTTCCCCACCGTCCACAGCTTCAACCCACAACTGATAGGTCCCTTGTTGTTCTCTGTCTAGCGAAGTTTTGGCTCTCAATATACCACGTCCCGTATCGATCATAAAAATATCGGTACCATTCAAAATCGACAACGCAACCCAACCGTTCTCCCCCGCGTCGGCATCTCTAACCGAAAGTACTCCAATCTCACCGTATCCTGGGAAGTTCTCCGGTACGAAGAAAGTGAAATCTTTGTTGATGAAACGTGGGCTGTTGTCGTTGCGGTCTTGCACGGTTAGCACAACGGTTGCAATAGACTCCCTCCTCGGTGTCCCCTGGTCCAATGCTCTCACAATGAAACGATACGTCTCCTTCTCTTCTCGGTCCAGTGATGTGGTGACTATAAGGACACCAGTAACCCGATCCAGTTCGAATATCCCCGGTGCATCCCCTCCCAAGAGATAGATAACCTCTCCTCTGCTATCGCTATCCTGATCCGTAGCTTGGAATTGCGTTAAGAACGTATTGGGTGGATTGTTTTCTTCAATGGTTAGCTCAACTATAGACTGCTGAAACACTGGGGCGTTGTCGTTCTCATCCAAGACTTGAATTTTTAAAAACGCCTTAATTACCAACCCTTGTGAATTATTAGCGACAATGATTAGGTCGAACTCTTGCGCTGTTTCATAGTCCAGTGCTTCTGTGGTTTCCAGTAAGTATTCATTTTTAATCAGCTGGTAGGGGCTTAGCCTAAATGGGCCACTCCCCTCCAGATGGCAGTCGACTTTTTGATTTGACCCTACATTTTTAACCGTGTAAAAAGCTATCGGAGAAAACGCTGGTTCCGATTCTTTCAAATAAACAACTCCGTCTTTCTCGAGCGCGATATATCTTGGGATTATGGCAGGAGGTCCAGAAAGCATTTTGATTATGTTGAGAGTAACAGTTGCAACAGCTGGGATGCAACCAGGGCCATTGGCTAATACTGTCAGTTTGTAGTGCGGGGCAGTGCCAGATTCTATTTTGCCCGCTAGCTTGATGATGCCCGTGTTTCTGTCCAAATGGAACAAGCTCCTAGTCTCCCTTGGCACGCGCTCACTGTAGGCGTAGCTGATCTGAGCATTAGCGCCCAGGTCAGGGTCGTAAGCGTGGAGTCGCGCTAACGGTGCCCCTTTACTTGTATTCCCATGGACGGTAATATTCAAATGAGACTCTGTGAATTTTGGACAGTTGTCATTCACGTCTGAAATCTGGATTTTTAAAGTAGCCGCCCCAAGAAGAGGAGGCGCCCCGCCGTCCTCTGCTATAATATCTGTTACGTACTCTGCTTGGGTTTCTCTGTCCAAAGTTTCGGTCACAATGAGGAACGGCGTCAACTCTCCCCCATCGTTTTCCTCAACATCCAGAGTGAAGACCCCGAAGTCATTAACGAGCCAATACGTCTGCACCCCATGGAGCCCCAAGTCTGGGTCAACCGCCGACTGCTCGACCGCGTAACGAGCATTGACGGGTGAATTTTCCGGGACGGTTAAAATGATTTCATCCACAGGGAACTTTGGCCTGTTGTCGTTCACATCCTCAATAACGATCTTGACTTTGACAAGCTGAAAGTACTGCTGTGGTAGCACCAACACATCCAGAGACAGGACACAGGCCTTAACCTCGGAGTTGTCCGGACAGAGGGTCTCCCTGTCAATCTCCGTGGCAGATGTGTAAAGCTCCCCAGTGGTATTATTCAGGGTCACGTACTGCTCGTTGACCTTCTTTTGAGCCAGATTGAATAAAAAGGGGGGCTCGGCATTAAAATCCAAGTTTAAGTCGACTCCAATGGCCCCTATAAATGTCCCACGTGGTAATCCCTCCTTTATCTTATACACGAGCTCTTTTGCTTTGCTGAAATTTGCCAAACAGGACAGTGGGCTGGTGTAGAGCAGGAGGATGCATAGGCCCTGGAAGAAAACAACAGATTTTAATTACTGCTTTCAACTTTAGATGGAATGGATGAGACTAATATACAGTAGGCCTATAAACATCCATTATTAACATCACATTACACTTAAATGATGATTTAAAATTGATGTATTTATTGGTTTATTTAAATACGCATTAAACAATTTCCAACTGTAGTCCTGCTGTAGTTTTTGTATATACTTTTATATAAACTTAGTAATAGTCTGGTACCACTTAGAAGTAGTATTTTCAGCAGTTTTGTAACTCTGTAAAATGTGTTACGTATAAACGAATTGGATTGAATGGACATATCATAAATAGAGACAGTACTGTGCTTATGTGCTATTATACACATGTAAAAATATATAAGTAAAATCGATGTGTAATTAATGACATCTAAACGGACAACTACACACATAGATAATTACTCCTCTGTGTTTACGTGCTTTTAAAATATACTGCTAAAGTAGGCGAAAACCAAAACACACACAACTTTGAAAGCCCCTAGAGTCCATCTTTCTAAACTATTAACCTCATTTATCTGAACAGAAAGCCAAACTCACCCATACGCCTCCTCTCTTGCTAAGGCAGGGGTGTCTTCTGTTGATCATATTTGCGTTGTGAAGTGCCGTCTCTCCTCTTAGAGCCGGGAGCGCCTCCGCTGAAGTGGCCGGAGCTGCTGGTGTTGAGTTGAAGCAGGCATGTTGTGGAGAGCAGAGCCGCGCAGACCTCTGTAGACTCCCGTGCCTTATTGCAGTCTGACTTGAACCAGTCATTCATCCCCAGTGCCGTCTCTGGACACTCCCCCTGTATGCAAATGAAGCACTAATATTGACCAATGGGAGGTGTGGGCCGCTGGGAAATGCAGTTCAGTCCAGTTTTTTTTTTTTTCTCTATGCGCACACCAAAGGCACCTAAACTTTGAAGCACGCCCTTAGAAGAGAAATAGCATACCTGCGTGTGGTGGAGGGAGAGTGAAGTTTGGAAAGATGCATTGAGCAACTGCAGTCTTAAGATAACTTCTACTTATGATTATTAATGTTGCAGCTGCGTGTGGTGATAAATAGTATTTGTTTTGCAACTGGTTTCTGGACAATGGTACATGCCAGACCTTTTAACACTTACATAAGTAAAAGAGTATGATGTTCTTAACATCTTACCAGTGTATAATGACAGATAGATAGATAGATAAAATACTTACAAGTGTATGTAGCACATGTAAAGTCCGTGTACAATGGCCTTTTATATAATGCAGTAATAAAATAATAATATGTATGTAATAGAGATACACTGGTTATTGGGTTATATATATTTTTGGTGAATCGGCTGTCAGCCTTACATCTTCAGCAGTGACCAATATTTTGTTTTGGCCAACCTACTGCCGAGGAATACTCATAAACCTTTTTTAAACACTTGAGTGTGAAGCGATAACTTCAGAAAACATGATTACACTGCTCTTTCATAAGTTTGTGGTAAAAAAGGACTGTGTAGTAAATTTAAACGACACATTTTGGGAAAGATAACCAAAACTGGCCCTACATATCGGCTCAAAATGTCTGCAGAGTTTATCAGTCATCAGTTTCTCTGGATTCTAAACGACAGGTATCAGCACCAGCCATGAAAAAAGACGTATCGATCGATCTCTAGTATGTCATAAAATTAAATGTAAAATGTTACACAGGTCAAGACCAGTGGAACTGATATTTCTGCTTTTTAAAAATTTGCACATCACAAGTGGTATTCCAGGTGGTGTCGCCTGCTTGTCGCCATGGAGACACAGGTTTAATGCCATAATGTAGAACATTCTAGACAAAGCAACATATAAGGTGGTTTTATACGTACCAAATTTATTTGAGCATGTTCTAAATAAAATGCATATCTACAGATACAAAAGAAATACATAATTTTTACTCAAAAGGAGTAGGTAGAAAAGTCATACATAAATACATTTGCATGATACGCATAATTCCATCAGAACATATTGTCATAACTTTTCATGCAATTTCACGCATTAAAGTCTCAGGGTCAAATAGACAAAAATACAAAAATTATGTAATGAATAAAAATGCTTAAAATGCAGTGGAGGAAGAACAAAAAGTTTATCAAAACACACTGAGCAACAGCAGCCTTAGATAAAGTCAGATAAAGTGAATACTGCGATGTTCTTTTGCACTGACATAACACATTCTTGTCTTGATTCCAACTAAAACACGAGACAGATTTCATATTATTTTGTTTATTATACTGTGTACTACTGATCAGACATTTCTTTTCATTCATCTATAAAACAAAACTAGTTCATTTTAAACAGTTTGCACAGTGGTCCACATTATTCCTCACTTAGCTTATGCATTCTGAGCATCCTAATTATTCACCCGGATGAGTTTATAAGAGCTTTTCACAACTTTCAGAGTTGAGAGTTTTGCGTCACGGTAAAGCTAACAACAACTAGCATGCTATCAGCGCACTCCCTGTTACACTGAGAATAGACCAGCAGACATCAGTCTCATTTCACCCTAATAGCTGCTTTTACAATACATATATCCGTACTTAAAGCAGACCTGTTATGCAAAATCTACTTTTCAAAGCTTTTAACCATGTTATAGTTGTTTCCCCTTCTCATTTACCCTCTTGAAGTTGTTTTTGGAGTGATTCGTGCACGTTTGATCTTATTTTCAAGCCGCCATATTGCAGATCGATCCCCGTTTTCACCACCATTGGCACACGCCCACTGCTCGGTACTTACTTCGTTCTCCATTTTATTTTCCTTAATCTGTGATATACGTAGGATTCAGCAGCCACCTGAAAAAATATCCGCTACTCGCCAGTGTGATCCGCATCCATCCGCAGGAGGGGCCGACAGCTACACGGCTCTTTGTTGTGGTGACGTTTACGGTGACGTCAGCTCCCACTGGGCACCGCAGTTTTCTAACGGACGTCAGCGATTGCACATTATAACATAATGATCCACGGGTGTCATAGATTATAACTATACAGAAGGCAGCAAAAGAAAGAAAAACAGGTCTTCTTTAATTGCATGAAAAAAAAATCTGGTACTGGCCCTTTAAGAGCTGATTTACGCTAACTTGCGGCTTTATTATACAGGGCTTGGTGAGGCGGTACAAATAGGACAGGAGTACGGGATCTATTGATAAACAGTGTGAGAGGTGATCGTGTCATAATAAGTGTAGCAGTGGCAGTGGTCTGGGTTGAGCCCTTAACTAAATCAGCGCTCTGTAATCCTCATGTGTGCTAAATGCCAGACCAGCTGTTGACCGGGATTGGAAGCATACTGCACAGAAAATAACTGATTGAGTGTCTCTGCCAAAGGGAGGGCCACACGCTCACACACAGTCTTATTCTGCCATGAGCTCGCGTCATAAACAGTTACAAGGGTTATGGATTTACAAGAGACTTACAAGAGGCAAAAATACATCACAATTCACAATCACAATTTCAGCTTTCTTAAAGAAGACATATTGTGCTTGTGTCTGCTGTATAGTTATAATCTATGACACCCGTGGATCATTATGTTACAGTTTGCACATTTTAAATCGCCCAAATAAATCATCCAAAACGACTTAATAAAAGAAACAAGTCCGCCGACTTCCGCGTTAGAAAACTGCGGTGTCCAGTGGGAGCTGACGTCGCCGTAAACGTCATCGCGACAAAGAGCCGTGGAGCTGTCGGCCCCTCCTATGGATTGCAGCAGATCAGACTAGCGGACAGCGGATATTTTTTGTGCCATAATGACTATGCAGCACTGCTGAATCCTACAAACATCATCGATTAAGAAAATAAAACTGGAGAACAAATAAGTAGAGAGCATTTAAAGCAGAGCTATTATGCAAAATGGACTTTTCACAGCTTTTAACCATGTTATAGTTGTTTCCTTCTTATTTCCCCTCTCGAAGTTGTTTTTGGAGTGATTCATGCATGTTTGAGCCATCTTTAATCGCTTTTTTTCAGAGGGTGTATGGCGTGAAAGCTCTGAAAAGTCCATTTTGCATAATAGGTCTGCTTTAAATGAATTAGTCTCAAAATGTATATAGAGGAAACATTTATACAGCAAATGTTTAGTGAATACAAATGTATGTATGCTTGTTGAAATCACTTATTCCCTTTTAGAATGAATATTTTGTCCCAAATTTGAATAGATCCAAGGCCGTTTGGTCCTGAGAAATATGGAGCGATAGGACCTCACCAAAAATGTATAGAATTTTGGCAGTAATTTGAGGTAATTGTGGGCTTTCGTTTTTCTTGTTTAACTACACTTAGACTTGGCCTAAAATGTGACCTTCACCTGGAGTCACATTCTTTGAGTAATTGTAGTTGTGTTTTTAGCTTCACTGGCTTTGCAGTAACAGCAGAGAAACAAGAAAACATACAGAAGTAAAC
>JACM01019022.1:0-10325 GCA_000787095.1 Periophthalmodon schlosseri | reverse complement strand
TAGATTTTTTTAAAATTATTATTATTAAGACAAAACACAAATACGGCTTTCAATCTTAATTTCAAGACTTTGAATCAGTGACATTTAACACAAAAACCACAGCCACTTCAGTTTGTGCCGTGCCCCACCTCCCCCCCAGCGCCCCCCTCGGCTTCTCATCATCTCATTCCCATGTCTCATTCAATAAAGCTTACTAATACTTTCCTTTTGCGTCTGCCTGAGTCTTTCCAGGTTGAACTGAACCCTGCACCTTCTTGCTGTAGGGCGATGTCCCACAAAAGCTCATTTTCAGTCTACTAGTGAAGCGTTTTTCTTTGACTGATTTAATTGCAGTAACATGTTGAGCACATCTCTTCACTTACTTATAAAGTGTGAATGAATGCACCCACAAGAGGCAGAATGGATATTACGCTGACTTACTCGTAGCTTCGATAAATCTTAAGAAACACTCTTAACAAGACTCTTAACTTGGAAAATAACTTCGAAAAGCATCTATCTTACTATATTTGTGATAGTAAAACTTTGTTCCCCAAAAATGTGAGTTGGTTGAAGACAATTTCCAAATAAAGATAAAATCCCCTTGCATTTGCATAGTATAGCTATTGAATCAGTCTTGAAATGACCACCATCCATCCATTTTCTGCCACTTATCCGGGGTCGGAGCAGTCTAAGAAGGAACTCCAAGACTTCCAGACACTTCCTCCAGCTTCTCCGGTGGGACCCCAAGGCGTTCCCGGGCCAGCCGAGAGACATAGTCCCTCCAGCGTGTCCTGGGTCTTCCCCGGGGCCTCCTCCCGGTGGGACGTGCCCGGAAATGACCACCAATTGCTTCCAAATTACTTAACTCATTTGCAATAATTTCATCTGTAATTACAATTTTATCAAATATCAATATCCAAACCGTGGAACCATGTATTTTTTTTTCGCAATACCATATCTGCAGTTATATTTATATGTTGAATCTGCAGGCCAGTCAGGAGTAGTCCTTGCTAATAGACACGTTAGCTTTCTTATCACTAGCAAAATGCGGCAAGAATTGAATGAGAGTGAATGATTGTCTGTCACTGATAGCTTACACATTATCGCAGCATCAACTTCATTTGTAAAATCCTCTTGGGTGTCAGCAACCTGTTCATCATCTCATTTTGTAACTCTATATTGCAAAGTGTATTTTGATCCTTGGTAAAACGGCTGACAGGGCAGTCCTCTGGAAGATTGCATAGGCAGAGAAAGCTGAGACGCTTCTTTATACTTCCACACGGAACACATTATGCATTCTTGTGGTTTAATTCCCTTGAACACATGCTTTGTGTCACCTTGGCATACATATTTCACACTTTCTAACACATTTGGAAAACAGAATTACAAACTACTCTGCATTTAGGCATTGGAGCTCCCCCTGCTGTCAGCAACAGGAATGAACAATGACATAGGAACAAGTGAACCGCTGTGAAACGTGAATGCAATGCTAACAGCCATGCGTTTGTTGTGGTGACAATTTGACCACAGAATGAGTCTGGAGAATTCTTATGGACTTAAAAACTGCGTAGATGTACGGAATTTTACCTGTGACGCAACAATCTGGGCAAAATGCAAACTGAGCATGATATGTTTCCTTTAAAGGTCCTATATTACACAAAATGGATTCTTGTGAGCGATTTTAGAATATTGTCACTGACTCAAAAACATAGCTGAAGTTGTGTTTTGTTTCATTCACACATATTTAAGTAACCCTTTATTATTAGTCCGTCTACATCTCCAAAGCTCGAAATGCTCTGTTCCACCTTGTGATGTCATGAAGTGGTAGTTTTCAGGTCAACAGCTACCTTTTACCTTTAGTTCAGTAGAGATTGACAATTCCAGGTCTGAAATCACTCAAACGATTCTAGTGAAGGTGTATCGAGTTTAAAAACACGTGGAATGCTTCCTCTATTGTCACATGACATCACAAGGTGGAACCGAGTGTTTTCTATTTGAGAGAAGAACATGTGTGAATGAAACAAAACACAACTCCAGGTATGTTTGTGATGAGGAAATTATAACATAGATCAGAAAATAGTGTAATGGGGGCCCTTTAAAACATAGCATCGCCAATAAATCCACTAACACTGAAAACTCACATAATCCAAATCTCTTCTCTAACTGACAGAACCCCACCTGTTTCCATCTGTTCTCTAAACATTTACGACTATAGTCTGGTTTAACATGTCTCTGGTTTAGCATTTCTGTGGGATTTTCATGAACGCGGCACAAACACATTTGATGTATGAGGTGTGGGTATTTCCATTTTCTCCGCCCCAGTTACGATTAAGTCCGAATGGAACACGGCCTCATAAATTGTCATGTTTATGCGCCGGTGAATGGGTTTTCTTCGCCAGTATACGTGTAATTGAATGCGGAGTCTTTTGTGTGTGTGCGGTACATGCGCGTGTGGGGACACTCTTGGCTGACACTCATTTCTGGAGAAGCCACTTGTCAGCGCCTGATTGTGGGATTAAATTAAAACATAATTAAATGATGATTGCGGGTGAACTAAAATGCACAAAGCTCAGCAAAAACATGGGAGAAAAAACATGGCGGGCTGGGGCGCTTGAGTGATTTTACTCGTGGGTCCCAGTGACGTTTCGGGATGTGGTTTTCTGAGCAATTCCGAGACAATAGTTTGCTCTTATTATGATAAATGAGAAATATTTAAAATTGCTAGGTTTAATATAGCTTAAAATGTATGTAGCCCTCAGTTGTCCAGGTATGACCCATAGTAAAAGAACTATATATATTCTACTATATAGCTTAAAATGTGTACTAGTTGGTTGTGGTTGTATGAAGGTTAAAGGGAGATAAACATATACTTTGGTAAACGGTAAATACTGTATTTTCTGGAGTATAAGTCGCACCGGAGTATAACTCGCATCAGCCAAAAAATGCATAATAGTGCATAAAAAACATATATTTCACATATAAAGTCGCATCCGCGCCAAACTATGTCGCATCAGCCAAAAAATGCATAATAGTGCATAAAAAACATATATTTCACATATAAAGTCGCATCCGCGGCCAAACTATGAAAAAAAGTGCGACTTATAGTCCAGAAAATACGGTAGTCACATTTTTATATAGCGCTTTTCGACCTTCAAAGCGCTTTACATCAAAGAACCACTCACCCATTCACACACATTTACACACCCGTGTACACAAATACTGGGGGCGAGGTGGGTTAGGTGTCGTGCCCAAGGACACAACAACTGCGTTCATCCGTGGGAGCCGGAATCACACCGAGCTGGATTCGAACTGCCAACGTTTGGATGAGTGGACGAACACTACCAACTGTGCTTCTGTCGCTCACATATACTTATTAAAGTAGGCCAGTGTTTCTCAAACTGTGGCACGTGAGTCTGCCTAATTTAGCGTTCATTATATCAAGTGGAAATGAGGTAGTCCACTTTTAGACCTGATTTAGCACTTGATTAAACCTGGAATAGTCCTATTATAGACCTGGTTTAGATCTGGTGGTACTTGGAAAGCAACATCTTTTCTTTGGTAGTACTTGGTGTGAAAAGCGAAGTAGGCCAATTGCACCCGGGGACCCAGCTCCAGATCTTGAGTTAGACTTGGTCAGGACTAGCTAGCTGGAGTGCTCATTAGAAACTATACTGTGTTCACTTGAAAAGCACAAATCAGTGGGTAAAGCTAGTCCAATTAGTAGCATTAGAGCTCATGTAAAGGCACTGTCCGGTATAGATACACTTATGCGCATTCGTGGTTTGACATTCAAGTCCAAGATCTGGAAAAAACAGTTTTATTTTAATAGATTCTTTTTCCAAACCAAGGTGTAGTTTGTTTTCATACCTGACAGTTTGGACTGCTCACTAGCGCTCTTCCTCAGAGTGGTCACATGATGTTGTTGTGGTGTGTCTCATTAGCTAAACAGGGACAAGGAGGCCTTTTTACTCTCACACACCTGGGATACTGTCCCGAAAAGGTCGAACTGCAGATGCCGCTGTCGTCCTGCCTCACCGGTGGAGGCAGGATCTATTAAAATAACTGGATAGGCTATTACTAGTTTACAGCTGTCTCGAGTTGGATTAGTGGTCACTCATTGGTACTACAACGAAACAATCCCTCCTGCCCAGAAAGGATTTTTCTCATAGAGCGCAATGTAACCACAACCTGCTCGTGCTCGCCTGACAGGGGCTGACAGGGGCTGACAGGGACTGACAGGGACTGACAGGGGCTGACAGAGCTCCTACAGCTTTCACAAAGGTCCAATTTTGTGGCAATTTTTACCCATTTTCAGATCATAAACTTTTTATCAGCTCAAAATCCATCTGTTGTCTTAAAAAACGCTTTTTAATCGCTCTACGTCCGCTCTAGTCGAGCTCAAGCACTGATTGGTTAGAGCGGCCACACGGTGCGACATGAACGAGCATGTGAGCGATGAGAGCGAGCCCAACTGTCATGAACGAGCCACAGGTTTAGAACATGGTTCAGAAGCTCCTGGAAGCACAAACATGATCATTTATTATTTATCTATTATCCCCTTGCCTCCTTCGCGGCCGCTCCATCCCTTTTCATGGGGGGTAGCTCAACTGCACATGGTTGATGGGCAGGACAGGACAAGATGTGCCCATAGACTATATAAAGAAGTGGACTAAGGGAGTGTGACGTCACCCGTAGCTCCAGTCAAATGCAGCTCATCGAGGCTAGCGGTTATAGGGCGAATTGGGAGCCGAGTTGCAGGAAGGTAATGCCCTTGCCCATGAATAGCAAAATAAAAACACCAGGATCATGTAGAGCGGGTTAATATGAACATTTTAAGACAAAATTTTAAGATCAAGTGCGCCCATGAAACGCGGTGGCTAGCAGGTTAGCTATGTCCATTTATATATACAGCCTGTGGATGCACCTAGCCATTAAAGGCTAAACTAGCGACACGCACCATTGACCACGGCCCATTGATTTGAATGGGCAGCCATGTTTAGGCCCTGAGGGTTGGTTTAAATTAGCTGACCGGACACGTCATAACATCATCACGTGACCACTCTGAGGAAGAGCGCTATGAGCAGTCGAAACAAAAGTTGAAAACAAACCAAGACTTCATCTGAAAAAATAATCTATTAAAATACATTTTCAACCAGATGAACCGAAAACTTTTCCCAACACAACCCAACTTTAATACATCTGACGCAATTCTCATTCATTTGTCTGAACCTGTTCCAATTTCCCTCTGCTATCATTCCTAAATAGTGACAACACACTTCTACAACCAGAACTACCTTCCTGTCTCTCATTTTCCAGACACTGTGGCTCATTTTCAATAAAACCCACTCAATAACTTGTCAAAAAATTGATTCTGGTTGAAATGTTGATTGAGCGAATAGCCAAGACCAGAGCGGTAATGCAAGTGGGCCTGACAAATGAGAGCTTCCTGAGAGGTTGCCCGGATCATCCTTTGATTTCTGTTTACATTCTACAGAGCAATCTATCGGAGCTCTTTGACTGACAACGCTAATGGAGCCAGTGGAGCGCAGGATCTAACATTGAGATTCAAGCAGAGATATTTGGATTTTTGACTCTATTTCTAGTCTGTAATTAGAGTGTATTTGCTGGACGTTCGGAAGAAGCCGCTCATTTGCATATTCACATTGGGAATTTTGATTTTTGTGGAGCCATACATACAAATATGATGATGTGCTGTCTGATCACTATTGCATGCTAAACCAATATCTCATAGTTGGAAGCTGTGTGAAGCAATTTAAATGTACTAATCAAGGTTATATTTTGTTTTAACTTTTACCTGCAGTCGCTCTTTAAATCAGGCTAGAAATGTAGGTGTAATAATGGACTCAGACTTGAACTTTAACAGCCACATCACATCAATAACATCTGCAGCTTTTATCATCTAAAAAACATTGCAAAAAATCAAAGGTTTACTGTCAAACCCAGACTTGGAGAGACTTAGCCATACGTTTGTCTCCAGTAGGTTAGACTACTGTAACGTCCTGCTCACTGGCCTCTCCAAACGAGCCTTAAGACAGCTGCAGTACATCCAGAACACTTCTGCTCGGGTCCTGACTAGAACCAGGAAGTACGAGCACATAAGTCCTGTGCTCTGGTCTCTGCACTGGCTTCCCGTTGCTCAGAGAACAGACTTTAAAGCAGCTCTGCTTGTTACAAGTCTCTCCATGGCCCAGCACCAAAGTACATCTCCCACATGTTAGTGCCATATGAACCATCTCACACTCTGAGGACTTCAGGGACCCATCTCCTGCTGGTGATTTGTTTCCGTTGTGATTTTAATGTCTTTCTTATTCTGTAAAGCACTTTGGATTACTTGTGTACCTATTGTGATTTACAAATAAACTTGCTTTATAAACTTTATTATAAACAAATAAACTTTACCGAAATTTGCCATCTAAATTTGACCAGTCTCAATGTCTGCTGTTTGCATTTTCTAGGTTGTTGCAGAAACCAGAGCGTTCAGAGGAAAGCCACCCAGACACAAGGAGAACATTCAAAGTCCAGTCAAAAGCCCCTGCATTTGACAGGAAATTGAACCTTGGTCTTGTTGCTGTGAGGTGTGAGTGTTAGCTGTTTAGCTACAACGCAGCATTAGAGTGTGTTTGATGAAGGTCAATGCCAACCTTCTCATATTTGGGTCAAGAGTTGTTCCGAAAGTTTGGGATTGAATCCCTACAACTGGGATCTTGCATAATGTTATCGTGCCCTTAAGCAAGACACTTCTTTCATCACGCTCAGTATAGGGGAAAGCACAAGAATAAAAGGTCAAACCTCCTTGTCAAATCCTGATCTCGTCAGATCTCAGAAGCAGGGCCGGGCCTGGTTATTACTTGGTTGGCAGACCACTGGGAATACCAGGTGCCACAGTGGGGCGCTAGATGCAAAACTGTCATTATGCCCTTAAGCAAGACACTTCACCCACATTGCCTAGAGTGAAACAGGTGTGAGTGAGCGTTGGTGGTGGTCGGAGAGCCCGATGGTGCAGATTGGCAGCCTCGCTTCCATCAGTCATTGGTGGAAGGTAATGAATTACAAGTAGTAAAGTACTGCACTTAAGTAGAATTTTAAGTTATCTGTACTTTACTTAAGTACATTTTACAATGTATACTTTTTACTTTTACTTCACTACATTTGAGAGCAGGTATCTGTACTTTCTACTCCACCACATTTTTTAACTACACTAAAAAGTAAAAAGTACTTTTCATATGATTTGAGGGGTTATTTTTACCATGTTCGTGGTAACATCCTGAGTTTTCAAGTTCAAGTTTTCAAGTTCAAGCTTCGGCTCTGAACAAACAAAAATAAATACACAAAATTCATAAGAAAAATTAAGACATTGATTCGTATTCGTATACTGTTGACATGAAAATATGTCTCATTTTTAATCAATGTCACTTCAACAAAGTACTAACACTAACAATCTGTGCAAAATAGTTTTACTTTTTACTCTTAAACGGGTACTTAAATAGTTTTACTTAAAAGTTTTACTTAAGTCAATTTTTTCATGCCATACTTTTACTTTTACTGGAATAACTTTTTGCCTCTGCATCTGTACTTTTACTTGAGTAACAAAACTGAGTACTTCATCCACCACTGCCGTTAGTCTACCCCAGGGCAGCTGTGGCTACAAAAGAAGCTCACCACCAAAAAGCTTAACACCAATGAATGAGTGAATGAATAATGAACGCAAATGTAAAACGACAGATAAAAAGCGCTACATAAGACTATTAACGTATTATTATTATTATTATTATTACATAAAGAAGTTGCGTTATTGTTCTGAAGCTGGAGGTCACACAAACCGCAACAGCAGAAAGCGCTGATGTCAGGCCGGGGTGAATTATCCCCAAATAGTTTGATGAACACAGCACTTGGAGACTCAAACTAATGCGATCCCATGTAATTTAGCACATGGCGTCGGCCCCATCAGGAGAGCCCTAATGACTTCAGGGCCCGTAATGCCGTTCTTCCTCACAAATGGAAACCGGATGGGTCTATTGTTAGATAGCACTCAGCAGAGGAGGGCCTGATCGTGTTATGATTTCAAGGATAAATTTGTTGTTTGCGAAGAAGCCACACTCACACTCTAATAATGCCTTCAAACGAGATAACGATGCAACAGATCCAATTACTTTTAAGAATCAGATTTGTGGCTTAATGTTAGGACAAAACAAGAGGAAGAGATAGAAGTATATAGAATAGAAAGAGATCTGGTATTACATTTTGTAGAGACTTACTTGTTACGACATGGAGCCTATGTAAAGAACTAGCAAAGCTGCGTACAACACTGACAGACAAATAGACGTAAACTGTGAATAAAAAACAAACTTAACTACCTCCCTGTATCACAGTTTGGGACGACATGGCAAGTTTTTACACCAGATGCCCTTCCTGTCACAACCCGCCACATTTACGTTATGAGTTGACTATGAAGTGTCTTACTCCAATGAGGTTCATCTGGTCTGAAAATGTATTTTCTTTTTCCAGACCAAGTTTGGACTGCTCGCTAGCGCCTCAGAGTGGTCACGTGATGTTGCTGTGACGTGTCCGGTCAGCTGATTTAAGCAGGTTTTGGCGCTGTCTTCCTACAGGTGGAGGCAGAAGGACAGCGCCACCTGCAGTCCGACTTCTTCACGACAGTATTCCAGGTGTGTGAGAGTGAAAAAGCCCCTCAAACATCATTGGGACAGAGGGCAACAAACATCGTCGCTGGATTAAGGAGGCAATCGAAATACGGAAACGTGTCCATGGGACTTTAAAGCGGGATGAGGGACCTTTTTACTCTCACACACCTGAGATACTGATACTAAGTCGGACTGCAGATGGCGCTGTCGTCCTGCCTCCACTGGTGGAAGACAGCTCGGACTGCAGATGGCGCTGTCGTCCTGCCTCCACTGGTGGGAAGACAGCTCCAAAACCTGTTTAAATCAGCTGACCAGACACACAGCAACATCACGTGACCACTCTGAGGCGCTAGTGAGCAGTCCAAGCTGTCAGGGATGAAAACAAACTACACCTTGGTCTGAAAAAAGAATCTATTAAAATATGATGTGTCTTGCTCAAGGATACAAGGACAGTACTCTGACCAGGATAAATGTACTGCTGAAAATATAGAGCAAGTTATGTTCAAAAAAGTTGACATATAATTGTAATATTCAAAAATGTTCCATCTGAGTAGTCCTGAGGTATTTATAGGTTTCATATTTTCACCCCACAGCTAAATTAATATGGAGAATTTGTTTTCGCTCAGACACGAGACACAAGAATCTAGAAGTAACACAACAGATAAGGAAACCAAACTAATATGTAAACTACCAGTCAAAAGTTTGGAGACACACTCTCTCATTCATTGTTTGTTTTTTTTTTTTATTTATTTTTACTACTTTCTACATTTTATATGCAAACAGAAGACATCAAATATATGAAGTGAGATATACGGACTTATGTAGTAAAGTAAAAAAAAAAAGTTAAATAACTCTACTAAATACTTTTCAAAGCAAAAGGTGGCTACTTTGAGGATTTGAATATAAAATATACTTAAAAAAAAAAAAAATTGTGGAGTTATTTACATTTTTTTCTTTACTACATAATTCCATATATCTTTCTTCATATATTTGACGTCTTCTGTATGTTTATAAAATGTAGAAGTAGTAACACTGAATGGTGGCTACTTTGAGGATTTGAATATAAAATATACTTAAAAAAAAAAAAAATTGTGGAGTTATTTACATTTTTTTCTTTACTACATAATTCCATATATCTTTCTTCATATATTTGACGTCTTCTGTATGTTTATAAAATGTAGAAAGTAGTAACACTGAATGTGAAGGTGTGTCCAAACTTTTGTCTGGTAGTGTATATATATATAAAACATATATTATCAGTTTACTCCATGGACTGCACATACACGCTGTGACTAGAATGCAACAAGCCTGCAACATTTGAAAAAAAAAAAAACATAAATAAATAAATAAATAAACTACTGCAGGTCCTGAAGTGAAATAATGGGTTAATGAACACCCAGGGGAGACAGGTAAACACAGAATGAGCGACTTGGCTGCGTGCGCTGGGAGAGGAATTGTCTCCACATGCTAATTCTACCCTTTAGTCCTCATTCTCCATAGAATAGTCCCCTTTTAATAAGCTCGAAATGAAAGCAGGGGCACACGTGAGACCCGGTGCAGAGGAGGTGCGATAAGGTCCAACGACAGCCAAATCAAAGCCCAAGGTACGAGCCCACGAGGGGTGTGGGGAAGGGGGGGTGAGAGACGGAGGAGAGAGGTGAGAGAGAGGAGGGAGAGAGGGGA
>JACM01048909.1:0-26477 GCA_000787095.1 Periophthalmodon schlosseri | reverse complement strand
AAAACTAAACATGACAGGGTGGAACGGTTTAGCTTACATAACCAGCCTACACACAGTACATACATAAACTACATATATACATTGCAAACATTATCATTTTTTACAACTTGGCTCCATGATGGTGCTTTATGTAGGGTGTAATTTAAAGCAACACAAGGCCTACATTTTTATTGACAAATTATGTTGATACTAGAATCAACTGTCAATTAATATGCAATATTATATGTAATAATTTAAAGTTAAAATATTATATATAATAGACCTACTTGTATTTTTCTGTAAATGTAAAATTAAACTTCTCATGATTTGTCACAAACCTGTTTAAAATGTTTAAAGTGTTTCCCCTGAGCCTATAGGCTACATTATTCGTGTTGCTGTAGGTTACAAACCTCAAGAAATATTATATAAAACTAATTAAAAAGCAGTCATCCAATGGACCGGGTGTAATTTGAGTTTTGTAAAGAGATAAATGTCGATTTTGTATTTTAAATGCTATAAAACTGTGTTTCTCTTATTAAGGACACCTTACTACAGAAAATGTGCCTATAGCTTATCGGCGTTATTTGACTGAAGTCATACTTCTTATGCTGTAAGTCATATTACTTACAGCATTGATTACAGCATTGATTTTAACATTACTGGTAGCACTTAACAGCCCTGCCAAATATATCATCACCACACCAGTCAAAACAGCTGAAACAGAACATATGATTTGTGGCAAAAAAAAATGTAAAATGGTTTAAACTGTTTATGTTATTTTGCCATTTTACCCGACGGTCCAATTTACCTGACTTCACCTCATCCTGGCCCCTACTTTGCCTTGAGTAAAGATCTGTAGCCTACTGCCCTCTAGCGGTCAAACCATAGGCTACATGGTTCTGGGCATCTAGGTAGCGGCTGTAGTTCAATCAAGATAATCCCCTCTCTCTTTTATCTCCAGTGTATTAACCTCGAGCGTAAATCAGTTTAAAGAAGAAAAAGGAGAAGAAATAGTTTATTTTTAAATGTAGTTTTACGTCTACATATTTACATTGCAGACTTCTATCATTAGCCTACATGGCCTATAATAATATATTAGTGTAATTTATGGTGAAAGCTAAATAGAGGCTACACCTACAGTCAATGGGCTAAACACATATTTCACTGTTTGTTTAAGATGTGGGACCGCGGACAGCCTAGTCCTGGCGACAACAGGTGGAGAGACAGACATGGCTGCGAGCTTGGTCGAGGAAAAAGAACCTGTTATTATCAAACTTATCATCATAGGGAATTCTGGGTAAGTGCTAAAAAATCTAATTCAATTTCGGCACGAGGTTTCTTTCACTTTTGTTGAGCTTGAAGCATTCTTTTGGACATGTTTACACAACACCTTTACTGTGCTGCAGGTCGCTGATTTTCAGACGCTAAATTAGCCTATTCCTTCAAAAGTCCTTTCACAATCTGTCACCATCTTCCAGAAGCCTAACTTTGATCCATCCATTTTCTTCCGCTTATCCGGGGTCGGGTCGCGAGGACAGTAGTCTAAGCAGGGACTCCCACGCTTCCCTCACCCCAGACACGTCCTCCAGCTCCTCCGGTGGGACCCCAAGGCGTTCCGAAGCCAGCCGAGAGACATAGTCCCTCCAGCGTGTCCTGGGTCTTCCCCTGGGTCTTCCCCGGGGCCTCCTCCCGGTGGAACGTGCCCGGAACACCTTCCCAGGGATAACTAACTTTGATATAGGGCCTAGACCTAAATTATCGCCTCGGTCTCTTTTAGGACTGTGGCCTGGTCATTTTACACAGGCTCCATAAAAACAAACAAAACAAAAATGCAACTTTTTCTAAATTATTTTCAAATACAGAATAACATTTGGTGAGTTTAGTTATCACAATTAACCACATTCTTAACGTTAATCCAGCAAGAATGTGAAATATTATAGACTACTCGATGCGTGTAAGTAAAGACAGCAGGTGCTTTCGTCCCACAGTGTGTCCTCTGTTCTTCTGATAGTCTTCATGTGTATTTGCTCAGGGTGGGAAAGTCTTCCTTCATGAACAGATATGTCAACCACCGCTTCACTAATCTGTACCGGGCCACTATTGGGATGGATTTTCTTTCTAAAAGTGAGACTATAGATGGAGTCAGTGTTACTCTGCAGGTAACGCACACACGCACACACACACACCAAAACACACACACAAACACACACACACACACACACACACACACACTCTGCTGTCTGTCTGCTTCATAAAAGCCATTGAAGTATTATTTACTTCTAATAAACCCATACATTACACTAACCTTCTTCATGTGGCAGATCTGGGATACGGCAGGCACAGAGAGGTTCCAGTCCCTAGGCTCTCCTCTGTACCGAGGGGCTCACTGCTGCATGCTGGTGTTTGATGTCACCTCTCAAATCAGTTTCTCTGCTCTGGAGCAATGGAGAAAAGAGTTCTTAATCCAGGGAGAACCAAAGAACCCTGACACTTTCCCATTTGTTGTACTAGGCAACAAGACGGACCTACCAGACCGAGAGGTCATACATGCTCTCATTTTTATTATTTGTTTGGTTTTGTCCCTACACTTTTGTGACAATTGCACCTTTTGAAAGACTCTTTACTTTATATCAAATGTATTCCTATTTCAATTGAGCAGACCAAAAGATACATGTTTGGAACCAAAACAATCAAACAAGATAAGCAAGACCAAGACTGATTAGATGGGAGACCGCTGGGAATACTAGGTGCAAAACTGGGGCGCCAGTGGCAAAACAGTTGTTGTGTCCTTAGGCAAATTAGGCAAGACACATCATCCACCTTGCCTACTATGAATGTGGTGTGTGAGTGAGTGATCAGTGGTGTTTGGAGGGGCTGATGGCAGAGTGACAGCCTTATTATCATTATTAAATAATAACGTAAAACAGCATAGGCCATACAGATTGTCACATTTTGCAAAAGCATTCATATTTCTCTTGGCTGTTCCCTTGCCACAGTAAACAAACTACTTCACACTGACATTCCTGCACAAAAAACAAGATAGTGTGGATCTTACACTGAGCCAAGACAAAAGCTAAATTATAAACAAAAAATAACATGTTATTATCATATTGTGCTGGAACTGTTATCTGTGTACTTTGGAGTAATTCTACAGTTACATGTAACACAAAAATTCAAGGCATCTTTTGACAGTTGATAAGCTCTCATAAGGCCTATTTGTTCTTTCAGGTTTCCCCTAGACGGGCACTACAGTGGTGTGAGCACTTTGGAGCAGAGTACTTTGAAGGAAGTGCCAGAGATGACATTGATGTGGAAAAAACATTTCTGAGAGCAGCACGCATGGGGCTACAACAGGTTTGTGAAAAACAGAAAAGTTTAACATAACACATTGTTTTTTTTGAACATGTTTATTTTTGATGATAAAAGATACATTACTCCCTACAGTACAAAAAACACACATTGGAAAATACAGGACATTTCCAGATAACCTGCAAACAGCCAAGAGAAACTGGCAACAACTGTCAGTGCTGAGGCCTCACCCATCCAAACATGGGCTCCAATGACCTCCACACCTTTAAAGATGACCCATCTAACCAAGGCGCAAAAAGTGACCCAACAAAGGTACTGTGGAAGGAAAGGACACAATTGTATACCACAGGGGGAGAGGAACAAACTCATTTTTTTTTATACTTTTGAGAACCTTGAGAGATTATCTAAATTAAGGCATTACTACTGAAATACACTGCTTTTTGCATGCATGTCTAGTTTTGTTCAACAGACACACTGACACGCACAAAATTATGAATGCATATGAAAGGAAAGTTCATTTCTAGAAAGAGAAATCAGAAGAAACCACATATAAACCCCAAGTGCAAGCCTCAAAAAAGACTCATAGTCTGGTGGTTACCATCGCAACTAAATTGGCCCATACAAACATTTACAGTACAGTCCATTCAAAATCCTTCCTGTACAAGTTGTTTGTGCACAAAATTATTCAAAGTCCTAGAGTGAATTCTCCCAACAGAAGTATATTAGAACAGATCAGGGACATTATATATTTTATATATACTGTATATTTATATATATGTTTCATTTATAAGTAATGACACAAAAGGCAATTGAGATGACCAACATGTAAAAACAGTTTGTTACAGAGAATTATATAAAAGACCAAAATTTTCTCCTGTGGTGGTTAGGTTAGTTCTTTGATAGAGCAAGAATATTTTACAAGAGTGTACACCAGCTACGCAAGCCTTTTTCTAGAGATCATTAGAAGACGCCCTATTGTCATGTCACAGTTGCGTGCACATCTGTTGTCTGAAATACAAAGTCATGAAGAAAGCATAAAAATTTATTGAATGGTTTCATACAGTGGAAGGAATGGGGAATTTACTAATAAAGAAGTTATATATATATATATTAATGAGCAGAAAAAGCACAGAACTATTGATTGAGATACATTTTCTTAAGGGTAGGTATGGAAGTCAGATGTTTAATAATACCCAGCTCAAGTTGCTGTTTGGCAAAGCGGTACAAACATTAGGTAAGATGTGGTAAACAATATATATTAAAAAAAAACACACAAACTCTTCTCTCATTGGGTCCACTTCAAAAGGTTCCCTTCACTCCTATAACTTCTGCACTTCTGCTTAGAACATATACAAATGTGCCTCTCTTTCATTGCTGTGGTAACAAGAACATACAACTAACTTAAGAATTAAAAATACAGTGGCTTCCAGCTCTCTGCCACGGGAATTTCCTCAAAGACAACCTATGGGGGATGAAGTGTTTAAAAAAGATGTTTGTTTTTTTTAAAAAAATGCTCTCACACACACACACACACACACACGCACATAGCAACAGGAGGGAAAAGCTTAAAAAATACAAAAATAAACTACACAAAAAATTTTCTGCATCATTACTAATTTTTTTGGGAAGATTTTGCAAGGTATTTGTGTGCAGCAAGTCTTAGTCCTAGCAATGTTATTCATTTATCCTCTACAAATCTCCCTTGTCATTCTTTTCATGTCCAACCACCAGTCCTCATCTTGGGGGTTAAAAGCGCACAGTGATGACATAGCTAGGAGACTGGAGTCCAGAACAATGGCTGTACAAACTTGTTTCCTTATGGAGCAAAATTTCTTCAAGCAAAAAAAATAAAGGAAAATAATGATGCCCTTTTCATTAAGGACAAGTGCTTTGTTTCCATATTTTTTCCTTTCATTCACTAATGCCTCAACAGCATTTTCTCAACACTGTACATCATTTCATGTAGTCTCTTTCTACATCTCCCACGAATTCACAAAAAAGGTAAAGTCACACTGTGGCTGGTTCCCAGTTTGTGAAAAATGTAAATGTTTTTTTTTTCCTCTACAAAGCCCGACTACTAAAACAGGTGGAGATAAAAAAGAAGACGGGTAATGTGCTTCTAGTTTGCATTTCTCTAACATTAGTACAACCAACAGAACCAGAAAGAAGGGAGTATCTACAAGGAAAATAACCCAGATTGACTTTTGTCTTGGCTTCAAAGATTTGTCTTCATTGTGTTCTTGATAAGAGACACAAGGATGAAAATGATAAAGATTGTATGGTGGGAGGGGTGGTGTCCTCTTGGTTATAAAAAAAAATAAAATAAAAAAATAAGGACTTAAGACCGGGAGAGGTCTTAGGCCAAGTCACTGATCCGTCCTAGCTTTCTTTGGACCAGCAGGCTTGCTACAAATGCGCACACACACAAAACAAAAAAAACAGTTAATTTGAAGTGCATCACACTTAAACATGTTGAACATGTCCTAATGGGCAACACTTACCCATCAGGAGACGTTCCTGGTCTTTTGGGTGCCGGTTTTGCTGATGAAATATCTTTACCAGATTCTACAAGTTCCATACAAATGTAAACAGTGTTTTAATAAAACAATCAAATATAATTTTTATACTACATAAAAAATTCATTCGTTGCTCTTTTGTCACCTTGTAACCATCGAACTTGAGTAGCGGGGCCATAGCCCTTCTCATTGCGGGCCGCAATGCGGAAGATGATGGCTGGCTTGGTTGTGTAGTCGATGTGGGCGTTGGAGAGGCTGGAGGACTGCACCAGACAGGAGGGACTGGGCCCACAGTAAACACGCATAAAGGCCAGTTGGGCTGGGGTGGAAGCTTTGGCCTCAGTTGTCTGGCTGCTCTGAATAGCCAGGTAGACTGAATATTCAATAATCTTTCCAGAGGTGACGGAAGGTGGCTCCCAGGTTAGGTGAGCTCCATCGGGGCTCTGTTGTTAGACATGCATGGTAAGAGCTGCTCAATTCAATAACAAGTGTGGACAATATACAAATGATAGTGCTTACCTTGCTGATTTTAATGGCACAAGGTGCTCCGGGAAAGCCAGGTAGGCAGGTCTTGAAAGCAGATATCTCAGAGAAGGCTCCACGGCCACAAGCATTTATTCCTGCTACTCTAAATTTGTATGCTGTTCCAGGCTGAAGCTCCATTTTCTTCATTTGGCTATAGTCAGGCATTACACCAGAGTCACCCTACCAAATGCGACAGTTAATAGATTTTTTATTATTCAAACTGTATTCAAAAATCTAATCAAGAAACATACATCTCCAAGAGAGTCATCTGGTGGCACATAGTAGTGGGTGACCACCATATTAGTCACTTTTACTATTCCAACATCAAACCACTGATTCTCCTTCTTTACAACAGGCTTCACTGGGGCTGGTTGAGGAGCTTGTTTCTACACACAGAAAAAACACATACATTATGTGCATATATTTTTTCTAATAAAATACTTGATTGTAAAGGGATTTACCTCTCCTTCTAGACCATTGGCTACTTCTGCTAAGGCCGCTGCTGCTTGCAGCTTGGCAGGACTAGCTACTGAAACAGAGCCTGCAAATGTGCTTGACGGGGCTAATGCTGCAAAAGAAAAAAGACCGTGATTTGTTTGTTTTGATTATATAAAAGAAGTAAAATATTTTCCTTACTGTCTGCGGCAGTATGTGGGAGTAAAGACGCTACTGCACTTGTGACTGCTGCTGCCATTTCATTATGCCCATTACTTTCGACTGAGGGATCATTGAGGCTGTCTGCGGGGGCTAGTCCTTCAGTGGGCATGCTTGTGTCCACAGCACTCTGCTGAGCAGCAGCTTGAGCCTCCTGGAGCTGTTGCTGTTGCTGGACCAGTGCCGCAAGTTCCTGCTGTGTCAGCATTATTGGGATATTGGTGGTTTGCTGGCCCTCTCCAGCAGAATCCCCCTCATCTAAAGACAAAAAACATCAACTGATAAAAACGGATCCAAAAACACATTGCATCACTGATACCAGACAGGAACTCACTCATGACTGCCTGTTGAGCAGCCTGGAGAACAGCTTGAATGGCCAGTGCTTGAGCCTCTTCAGTGGCTGCTGCCTGAGCAGCGGCTTCAGCTGCAGCAGTAACAGCCAGCTCCTCATCTGATAGCCCAGTCACCATGAGGGATGTTGCTCCCTGGCCCTCAGACATCAGCTCCGACGGAAGGTTCAGAGCAGCGGCTGAGCCTGCCTCTCCCTGTGTCTCCATGGCTGTGGCTCCGTCCTCTGCAGAGGCAACTCCAGATGAGGTTTCTTCAGTTTGCATGGGTTCCTCAGTAGAGCTGGAAGCTGCGTTTGCACCTTCGGTGATTGAAGAGATCGACTAAAAAGACAAACAAACTAGTCAGAATCTGCATCCATTTTAATAAAAGGCACAGAATACAGTAGTATCTTTACTGGTACAGCAGGTCCTGGAGCTGGAGTAGACTGGGTTACAGTAGTAACTGCTCTGCCTTGGGTGGTGCTCACAAGGCCAGTGGCTGCTGTGGAGGAGGCCTCCTCTGTGCTGGCAGTAACTTCGGTTCCTTCTTCTGTTTGTTGGGCTAGCAACAGAAAACAAAACAATATAAATCTATTAGGTTTCCTTATCCTCGTGATTAAAGTGTATATGCCAGGTTTTCATGTTTCTCTAATTATTAGTTTTACATCAGTTAAAAGGGCCCATATTGCACCATTTTCTGATTTATGTTATAATAGACATACCTGGAGTTGTGTTTTGTTTCATTCACACGTTTAAACACACAAACTCTGCATATTTAGGCTGAGTTCTTCTCTCAAACAGAAAACACTGTTCCACCTTGTGATGTCATGTGGCAATACAAGAAGTGCTCCACTGTGTTTTTGAATTCCATACACCTTCACTAGAATCATTTGGATACTTTCAGCCCTGGAATTGCCAAGCTATAGAACTAAAGGTAAAAGGTAGCTGTTAAACTGAAAACTACCACTACAGGACATCACAAGGTGGAACAGAGCTTTGGAGATATAGACAGACTAATAATGCAGGATTACTCGAACATGTGTGAATGAAACAAAACTTGCTTTTGAGGGGGTAGCAACATTCTAACATGGCTTAAAGCTCACAAGAATCCATTTTATGTAATATAGGACCTTTAGGTGGCTGTGGGGGAAAAAAAGCTGAAAAGAAAAGTACAGAAATACAGCAACTAGAGTTCTAAAAGGGAATACCTCTATGTATGTCACCAACACTGAAAATTCTATCCAAAATGCAGGGTCAATTAACAAGCAAGGAAAATTTTTTAACAAAATTAACATTGATTTAACAAAATAATTGTGTTGTCCTCCATTTTTATTTGTCAAAACATAACTATTGTAATTTAGACAGGCTTGCTAACATTATGGTTGGTAGGTAACAGAACTGGAATGACCTCTATGCCTGTCATATCTGTTGTCAAACAGGAAGTAAATTAATAAATAAAAACAAAACTAGGTACACTTTTTAGTAAAATCTTAAATATAATTATGTTACCTACATTTCAGTGAAAACGTACTCTAACCTGCCATATGCCCTTATGTACAAACCTGTGCCGTCGGCAGTCTCCATACTGCAGGTAGCTGTGGTGGCGGTGTTGGTGGTCCCCGTCTCATGGGTTTCACAGGGTGGATTGGAACACACTCTCTGGGCCAGGCCTGATGCTGTGCTCATCTGGTCAGCTCCCATATTGGAGGTGGCAGTGGACGGGGTATTGGTGGTCCCAGTCTCGTGCGTTTCACAGGGCGGATTGGAGCACACCCTCTGAACAGTTCCTGTTGGGCCAGCGCTCATATTGGACGAGGCCTGGGTGGGTGTGTTTGTGGTGCTGGTCACATGAGTCTCACATGGAGGGTTTGAACACACTTTCTGGACCCCTCCCATGTTAGCAGAGGCTGTGGTAGTTGTGTTTGTTGTGCCAGTTTCATGAGTTTCACACGGTGGGTTGGAGCACACACGTGGTGCCGACATATTTGCAGAGGCTGTTGTGGCAGTGTTGGTAGTTCCCGTTTCATGCGTCTCACAGGGTGGGTTAGAACACACTAGGGTGACTGTCCCAGAGGCATCTCCAGATGCACTTGCTTCTGTAGAACTAGGTTGATCTGATGTTGGTGAGGCCAGGATTGAGACAGGGAGGTCTTGTACAGGCTGAGCCTCAACTCCACTTGGAGTAGTGATAAGAGTTACTTGCGTGGGCTGGTTCTGGCAAAAAAAAGAAATAAAAAATTGATTATTGAGGACTTAAAAGCAAACAATTATGCAATATTCTTTATCTTTTATAGGCTTTTAACAATAGCAAATACATCTCAAGTAGTTGTTGAAAAAAACACAGGTGTTGACCTGTGAAACATTAAGAGGTGTCTTACCTGCACTGTGATGGTAGAGGAGGGCAGAGTGGAGGCAGAGGTCAGGCTTGTCTGAGGTGCTGACACAGTAATGGCAGTTGGATTAATGACCTGACTGGACAGGGTGGCTATGGTCCCTAGTGTGGTGATGGGGGTAACCAACGATGCAGTAGAGGAGTCTACAGAGCCTCCAGACAGACTGGTGGAGACTGTACCAGTGACCGTACCAAGAGTAGTGACACCTAAGACCGTGGAACAAAAAGATGTGGGTATTTGAAGTGACAATGCCCTTTTAACTTTACAAGGAAATGCACCAAAAAAGCTACCTGTAGTCCCCTTAACAACCAGAGTCGTGACAGTGGGTTTAACGGATGACACAGTCACTGGAGTAACAAGGCGAACACCCCCCACGGTGCTCATGGGCACAGTGCGCAGAATCGTTCCTGGCTGCCCTGGGGCACCCTTTAAAACCACCTGTACAAAAGTGTGAATATTAAATGAAAATTTTAAATAAAAAAAGGTTCACAGTTACAATCAAAATCTATTGGAAAAGACTACACTTATTGCTTTTGTACATTTTTAAATTTTAAAGCATAATTTTAAACATGCAGCCTAGAATGTGATGTCCTGTCAACGCAACCTACGGTAATTCAGGTGGGTGTAAAAGGCTTTGCTGACATTTCATTGGTGGATTTTAAGGATGTATAGTTATTTGATGACCGGTTTTAATACCTGTGGCAGTTCACCTCTTTTCTTACACCGTGCTGTCATTTAGCATGCATGTTTGTTATGTTCTGATTTCAGCGTGTGCAGCAGACACTGGTCAAACTACATGTTTACCAACATACAGGTTACAGTTCTTCTCCCCGTGTTGTTGTGGCTGACTGTACTGATGTTGTGGGTCTGTTTAGGTGCTTTTAAGCTCTGGAGGAGAATATCCTATAACGCAGTTGCACTTGGTTATTTGCAGGCTAAATAATGCTGAATAAAGCAAATTTTTACACTTGAGTAAAATACACCCACTGCTGTTTGTTCAAGTATACAAATAAAACTTGCCAAGTACTTTATCTTGTAATTGGCTATTGACAACACACACGCAGTAACTAATGAAATTACTCTGGGGGAGAAATAACAGATAAATATAATCAATTACTTAAAAAAAAAAAAAAAAAACAACTACTGGCTATGAGGATAACACTGGAGTCCCACGCTTTCAAATAGAATGTTTTAGGAGTTAGCAAACCAGGGAAGAAAAATAGTGCATATGTACACCCTTTACCTGTGTCAGTCCTTGTTGGCCAGCTGCAGTAGCCAATTTTGGAACAGCAGTAATGATTTTACCAGGTGTTCCGGTGGTCATCACCTTTGTCGTAAGGATTGTAATGGGTGATTTTAAACTTGTACTACTGGTCACACCTGCATTGAAAGAGGAGTATACCATGTTAGCATTTTTTTTAGAGTAAATAAGCCATTTGAAAATGAAGTACCTGTGGCCCCAGCCTGACTCATGATGGCAGACATAGGAATGGTCTTAATAATGGTGGTGCCTTGCTTCGTGGTGGTAGGTGAGACACCACTGATGTTGAGGATTGTCGGTTTGTTTCCTGTGCCTCCTGCCTGTGAGGTGGTGATGATAGTTGTTGGCTTGCCATCTGCTGAGGTCACCAGTTTTAGGATCGTTCCGGCTGGAAGGGGACCCTTTGTCTGAATAGAACAAATTATTATACAAACCATCTGGGCAAATGGGTAGTGCCTGTCTCAGGAGTTTTAGGTTGCCTCCCGTTTGTCTGCGCTTCAGATAACTGACCTGTATGATCTGTGTGAGAGGGTTAGTGGAGGCCTGGCCTGTGACAGCTGATGTCTGCACTGGCTTGGTTTGTACCACAGACATCATCTTGCCAAGGTTGGAGATCTGCCAACATAGGAGAGACACTCACATGTTTCATGAGTCACCAGAAAACACTGGAGAGCACAGGGAGTTTAGTGGACTGCTAATTTAATGTGATTTTTAAAAATTGGCGTAACCATTATTCATGCACTTTATAAACACCATGCTCCCCATTTTTCTCCAACAGTCAGCTTAGGTCGACCTTAACTCCCTCCTCCACTGGACTACAACACTGTGACAACTGTCACACGATGATGACACAAAATAAACTTGCATTTACACCATTTAGCGCAGACAAGCATGTTATTTTAAGTTTTTACATTAAAAGCAATTTAATAGAAGTTGATTCTCTTACCAAAGTTCCACTGCCACCCATGGTGAGAGGACTCTTCACCAACGTGATAGTCTTGGTAACTCCACCAACAACAGTAGTGACCACCTGGGCTTGCTGGGCAACTGTAACAGCACCTGACTTGTGGACAGTAATGATAGGTCTGGTAGTTGTAGGAGAGGCTGCAGTCGCTGTGCCAACCTGGGCAGCAGCAGTCTTAAGCATTCGAGTGGCTGGGTTGCTCACCTGTAATGTCAGAGAAACACCGTGGTATTATTAGAAATTTAAAAGCAGAACAAAGAACAAAAGTAATGCTGCTTGTACCATCACAGGAGAGGCAACTTTGACAGTTGTTGTACCAGGGGAAACTGCCACTGTTTTCAGTATGGTAGCACCAGCTGGGACACTGAGCACAGTACCGGCTGAAGAGGGAGGAATTTTCTGAGTAGCTGCTGCTGCTGCTGCTAAAGCTGCCATGCCACTCATTTGTGGGCTACTTCCAATCGGCTAAAAACGTTAAAAATGTTTACCATTAAGTTGTTTGGAGAGCAGATAAATGACACTGTGACACTAAGTACACTCACAGATCCTTGAGTGGTCTGGGCCGGAACAACCATCCTTACACCTGGTGGAAGAGCAGTTACAGTCACAGGGGACTTTCCGGGCTGGTTGGGGCGAACTGTGACTACTGAAGCTCCTGTGGCAGACTGTTGAGCTGCAACTTTTAAAACAGCTAGGACAAAGAGGACACCGGCATTTGAGCATGTTGTCACCTGTTTGACAAAAGGGTCAAAAACAGCTTGAAGGAAATCACTTATACCAGTCTGTGTAAGGCTTTGAGCAGCAGGGGCTGCGGCAGCTGGAGCAGGGCTCTTTGGAGAGTTCACAGGTTGGGAGGGTGTTACACTCACTAGAGGGGAAGCTGGAGTGGCAGGGATGTCATACTTTTGTAGCTGCAACAAATATGTATCAGCGGTAGAGACTGCTCCCCAGCTCACCTCCAGTGAGTTTGTGTTGGCACGGACCAACTGAACTCTGGCGGGAGCATGTGGCCGTTCTGAAAATTAAACCTATATAATTAATCATATTTGTTCAAACAATCTGGCAACTAATCCAATCCCAAGTCCAATTTGAAAACATACCAGTTTCTAGGTACCATAGGTCTTTACAACACACTTGGTTGTTCCATGCTTTACGATAACCATCACGCCCACTCCAAACATAAAGACGCGAATTGATTGAAACAGCACAATGGCCTGCTCGGGCCCTGGGGATGTTATCCTCAAGGGTGTCCATCAGGACCGTTTCCCAACACATGGAATCTATGAAGAAAGGGGATAAAACAAAAGATAAAAACTCAAACTAAACGACAACAAATCTGTTTTGATATTGATGGAATAGCTTCACGCCAACTTACCAAGATTTAGACAAGCCAGGGTGTTGGTACACTTCCACTCTTTTTCATGTGTTGCTACTTTGACATCATCCATTACCAAAGGAACCCATCCTCCAAAAACATACATCCTGCAAAATAGTTCAACACTTTCTTTCAATAACTGTTTAATACAATGCTTAAATTAATATTTACACTTTTCTCACTTATTCGTAATAGTAGTTGCTGAGTGAAGACTTCTGGGCAGTGGGGCAGTGCCATTAACGGATGGTTTATTCCATGTCAGTGTATCTATATATTAAAAAAAAAAAAAAAACCAGTATAAAAATACTAACAAAAGATAAAAAATTGTTACAGTAATTGGTGTAATAGTAGCTGTCACCGCTGTGTCCCATGCCCCCTTAACATGTTTCTAAATATATTCGTAGACTTCATTTGTAACTGTCATTTCTAAGTGTTTTTCCCCTTATTGGTAATTTTCTACAGCAATGTAGAACTTTTCGTTATTGTGAGAAATTATTAAGTTAAAACAAGAACATTTTCTTGTTAAAGCTTAATCATTACCCGTTATAACGATCTAGTTATAGTCTCTCGTTATAACGTGAACATAAGTGCATATCCAATGTACTGAATAGGGGCCAAATCACTTCAAGCTGCAAGTGCACGATCTGTATAATCTGTAGCAAGGCGCAGGGGAAGATCAGCCAAGCCGAAGCATGTATCATTTTGCTTATGTATAATGACAGGATAAACTACATGACACACCTACTCCTCCGACTTGTAGACATAGACCTACTGTAATAAACTCCAGGCTCCCTCCCTTTTAGACGTGCCAATTCACCTGGAGACCAGAGCGCACATCCAGAGCACGTCTGTTTGTGCATAACCAAAGACACACGTACACCTTTACAGGCTCTGGGCTGTTGTGGCATGACGGTGTGCACCTTACCCATTGCTTAGTGGCACTGATCATAAAGGGCAATGTGTGCACACACATCTGTGACTGTGCTGGTGCCACGTACAGTAACCAGCCACATTGGAGAGCGCTTCTGTGCCTGGGCACTCCGAGTGAGTGAGACCGGCGTGTCCAGGCACACCGGCGTGCTCCCAACTGTGCCAATTGCAGCAATGTGGGGGTAAAAAGAGATGTGCGCACGAAGACTCGACATGTCCAACAGCCCAGAGCCTATAAAGCTGTACGTGTGCCTTTGGTTATGCAGACAAATGCGGTCTGGTCTCCTGACGCATTGGCACAGCGCCTAAAAGGTAGGCCCGGAGCTTATTACAGTAAGCCTACAAGTCACATGAGTAGGCGTGTCATGTAGCCCATCCTGTCATTATACATAAGCAAAATTATATGCACTTGGGCTTGGCTTATCTTCCCCTACACATTGCTACAGATTAAGCAGGTCTGAGTGCATGATCTGTATAAAGTGACTGGCCCCTATTCAGTACATTGAATATGAGCTTAATATATGTCATTATAACCTGTAATGATTACCTTTTAATGAAAGAATGTTCTCGTTTTAACTTAATACTTTCTCATAATAACGAAAAAGGCCAGTTCTACGCTTCCATAGTTTTCAGATTCAGATGGGGGTCAAGTGTCAAGTTTCCCCAAGTTTTCCCCATCAACTACTACACTACTTTGATAATTTCTATTAGCGACTTTACTCTAGAAATCACCATGAAACAAAAATCTGCATTTTAACAATATTATTATTAGCAGCTCCTCATCTGTATTAAACATTATTGGCCTGTAGAATGTCATGTCATCTGAAACCTGGCAATAACTTACCAATATCAAGTGTCCAAAGATCTCCAAGGCGGCAACCACTCATTCCTCCATAGATTATTAAACGTGATTTTCTGCTAGTCTTTTCTGTGTATACAACAGCTGTGTGACTCTCACGAGGAGGAGGCAGAACACCATAAGTTATCGGAATATCCCATCCAACCACACTGGAACCGGGGCGAAGTTCCAGTGTGTACAAATCATTTAGATATCTGAAGAATAAAATATAAATGATTATAGTCAAGTATTACCTGGTTGTAAGGCGATATAGACAAAAAAAAATAAAAAAGTGAAGCAATTGCAGTTTACACATGTACAGAAATGTAGAGTATTTTAGTTTATTGTAACTTAAGTTTAAATTTCTTTGAGCTTGTTTCTTTGCCAACGCTTTAATTAATGTTTCAAATGGTCCAGCATTATTTCTAATTCTGTATTACCTTAGACCAGTCATCTCGAATGATTTCATTCTGAAAAGTTGCTGTATATTCACTCACCTGTATAAAAATTTTTGATTTTTAAAGTTTTGAGTAAACTTGTTACAAAATGAGTGAGTGCATTTAACATTCACACCTCAGCGTTTCTATGAAGCAAACATGCTTAACAAAATAAATCTAGCTTACATTAACAAGACTAAAATTATTGTATTTCCAGAACATACTCTCCAAACTTAGTGCATTTCATGAAGAGATGTTAAAACATCTGCCTTATGATGATTAAAAAACAATTTCAGACACCAATTATGTTTTTTTCCATTAAAATAATTTTAAACTTGGGTGATGTCAGATTGCCCCACAGCATTGGCTCCAATATGCATCTGGTAGTTCTTATACAGCAACAAAAAGTTTCTAAATAAGAGCTAGTTGTTTGTCGGTCTTGTCTTAGAAAATAGGGTCACTCTCTCTCTGCCTGAGGCGACCATGGTGCAAGTGACCTTAATTTGTCGATTTAACAATTTCTCATATTGCCAATTATCTAAACACAAATTAATTCCATTTATTGCCCAGCTCCATTTGACTGTTTGATAATATGACCTAAAATTATACCTTGGAATATTGTTTTTTGGATCCTCGCTGTCATTGGCAAGCCCCCCAAAAAGGTAACACTTGTTACCCACAAGAGAAAAACTGTGCCCAAGCCGAGGACAGGGAGGGGGGCCATTCTTCGGGTTTTTAGCTTTTAACTTTTTCCACTCCCATCTGCTGGCCTAAAAATAAATTAAGTAAATAAAAATAAGGGATAGTATAATGTAGCATTATTGACAAGACGTTTATATAGAATTATATAATTACCTGCAGTTCATAAAGATCATTGCTGTACTTCCCATACTCGACCATACCACCAAACACTAGTAACCTAGTGCCATCACAGACAAAGCCATATGCAGCACAACCAGGGGGGATGTCACCACGAACTGCTGGTATGAACCACTGATTTGTAGCTAGAAATTCAAACAGTACATAAAGTAGCACTTAGTTGACATAAAAGGCATCAATATAAAAAGAAAACATTAAATACAAAAACACATTTACAAGATAGTTTCTCATTGAGACGTAAGCTGTCGATAAAAGCAACAATGGAGCACCACATAAGGACCGGCTTCTAAAGAAACTAAGTCAACACTTTTTGAGCCCGCCTTTTTTAATGTATTATGAGAAGTGCCCAGCAGAGGGCGCACATTATACACATATTGTTTGGTCTTTTGATACACTTAACAAGCTTACACTTCAACACTTAACATTCTAAGTTAAAGGACAGTAAAACGTTGTAAATAATTTAACCTTCGTCTGGTATAAAAACAAATAATGCGTCAAGTAAGTCAATATAAAAAATAATTAAAAAACAACGGAATAATTGCAAAGCCACCTGTGTTGTAGACATGTAGTTCATCCACTATTCCCTCGTTTCCGCCGCCAAAGACAACCATAAGTTCTTTAATGGCTACAGCTCGGTGTCCGTGTCTGGGACGCGGGACAGGGCCAGACCATCCAAGGACCCGCTTCCACCGCGGCTGCAGGACCGACGCCGGGGTCCCAGTCACCGCGGAGCCAGGGACAGACATGACTCTGTGGTCGGGAGATAAAATGTGTTTTATAACGAATCTGGACAAACATGATATTAAAGTTAACTTCACAGAGTTTTCGAACACTGTAGATGCGACCGATGCACCTTGCCGTATTTATTACACTTTGTCTAATCAAAAACGTTTACATAGGTTTCGGCTACAGACAATTATTACCAAACGAATATTGTTTCTAACAAATAAATTCGTTATATGGAAGGAGCCATCTTGCATCAAACAACCTCCGCTAACACTAGCAAAGCTAAAAAATGGCGGAAGCAAATGAATAACAAAGATTGCCTTCTTTAGGCCTCATTAAGTAAATAGTATTTAAGTAGCTGGAAACTGCCTTGATTCAGTAAATCACGAACTCCCTAACTCGGGCAAACATTTAATTCAAAATTATTGGGTTAGCAAGACCCTGCTGTTTTCATGCCTCTCTGGGAGTCGCCATATTGTAGCTAGTAAGCTAAGTAGTCTTTGCATTCAGATAAGTGCAATTTACAACCTAAGTGTAATGTTAAAACATTGAGGCAGTCGCAATACTTTAAAACTATGAACCAACCAAGTAATTGTCGAAATTAACTGGTTTATCTGCGCGCCTGCAACAATTGTGCTGTTTCAAGTGATACAGTCCGTTAGCGTTAAAGGCTAGCTTCTCAACCCAATTTGCTGAAGCTAACACCGTTAGCATTACGATTGGCATCTGTCAAAATGTTGCCCCGTTTACAATAAAGTGCAATGGTATTTTGAGGTTATGAGTTATGCATAATGCACCTTATACAAAAATAATTGCAAATACACAGCCAAAACGCATCTAAACATAGCATGAGTGCATAAACAGTGTGTTATTATGTTTCATGCCGTCTCTGGAAGCAGCCATCTTTTCGACGATCGGCCTACTTCTACAGCTCCCACAAGAAAAATGGCCGGGCGGTTTGCCACAACAAAGCATAATTACGCTCTAAAAAGCAATACTTGTGTATTTCACTTACTTATTTTGGTGCAGTGATCAAAGAAGCACTGATGGGCTATTTATTCTTGCAAAAATAATCCAAATTCATTCGATTTTTGCAGAAGTATTTCCTCTCATGCCTGCCTGGAAGCTGCCATCTTCTTGACAACTAGAGGCGGAGGAAAATGGTAGAGTTGGCGTCACCCGAAGTAAACATGGCGACAGACCCGCTCGCAGCTGCTTTTGGACTACATCGCTGAAGTATGTTCATCTTTCACTTTGGTCATGTTAATAAGCCATACTCCAAAACAACACTGGGATTCCAATGCATTGAACATACTTCAACTCTGAAATGATGATAGCAACTAAAACCCTATTGTCCTACAAACCCTATTAGTTATTGTCCCTTACTAAAGATGGCGACACCCGCACACGGCACTAGCCAATTAAAATTCAAACGTTTAAGAAGAAATGTACGTCTATTTACAAAAACATTTTGGGGGTTTAGCATGATGTGATTCATACATACTGACATGAGATTTGACTGTGCTATTGCATTTGGCGCGATTTTAATCATTTTACGGTCACACCGATGATGGGTCGCGCACATCAACTTTGCCACGCCCACATTACACTGCGCCCTCCACGGGTAGTAGTGATCTAATAGTAGGCTTAAGTAATGCATAAGAATTGCATCCATAGGGGGTTATGATGCAATTACATATAATTAAGTCAAGTGAAACCCCTTGACAGAGGCTAGGCTACAACTTTATTAGTGTTTCAGAATCTAGAATGTGATGATGGGGGACAAGCCAGATTTCCATTTTTGTTAGGCTATTAGGGTATTTTGAGAAGAAATATCTAAAATGTAAATAAATCCACAAATGTTGGACATGATCATTTCTCTTAATGTCTAGACCCTAGAACTCACAGAATAACAACAAAAATCAGCATTTTAACAATATTACAATTTTCAAAAAAGAACACGCAAAGTTATTCATTTTAGCTGTCTCTGTATTGAATATTATTGGCATATAAATGTTGAATTTATAGAACATCTGAAACTCAGCAATAGGCTATGCTAACATAACATGAAGATTAAAATTCTTGTCACTGCTCTTTAACAAATGTAGGTCTATTGCCACATTGCACTAAAAATAATAAATTAATAGGCTTTATGTTTTGGAGAGTCATGCACAAGCTTCTGAACCAAAAAAAAAAAAAAATCCAGAGATATTGGCATAAATATTATTTATTTATGTTTTGTGAATCAAAAAGGTTGAAAACCTCCTAGCCTATTTTGCTAATCAGGTCAGGAAGCAAGTAAATCTAAATCAAACAAACTAACCTAGTGTAATACCTTTAATACAACTACTGTAAAGGTTTAGCTGTGATAAGAGCCTTAGAAAAGATTTTGCAGACTGATCACATGAAGGGACCATCATGCCATGGGCCACAACCTAGATCAGGATTAACCTTACTAGGTGAATTGTGACAAGGAGAAACATCCTGTGTTCTTTAGTTTTATTTAAACTTGCTTTTCATCATTACATGATCCAACTTATGGATCTCAACAGTCCCGCCCAAGCATTTGAAATATTTCTGAAACTGAAAAGAAGGGCTATTTTTAAGAACATTTTAACAATTGAATTTTTACCAAAATATGGGAAAATTAATGGGAAATCCCCCTTCAAGAACCTGGGTGGGCTTAAAAGTTGGCAGAACTGTTGAGTTCCATATGTCAGGCTATATTTACATAACATTCAGACATTTCTCTTATGTCTTTTTCATATTATGACTGGCTTTTGAAATGAGTTAAATAAATTAAGCTTTTTTTTTAACTTGGTTAACAATAGGCCTACAGTCCAACTTGGTATTTTGGGTTCTGTTTGGCCATGTCTTTGTTATTAGGTTTTGTATAGTGGATTGTTTCTTTTTTTCTTCAAAGATCTCTCTTGGTTTTGAAACCTGTAAACAAGTATAGCCTACTTATAAAAAATAAACGAAGACGCTTCTGTGGGTGTGCTACAATCCGTAATCCATCCTTTTCCTGACAGGGTAACAAAAGTAGAGATCATCCATCCTAATACCAGCAGAAAGCAGTTTACCTGGGGGAATACTGAATGTGATTAGCAACAGTATTAGCGTTGCTGACTGGATTTGCATGCAATTGAATGCTGCTTCAGATTAGTTCCACTATAACAAGTAACCTTGCGCAGTTATTCCAGACTAAACTGTTTGCACAGTGTTTCAGAAGTTCTTGGATATTCTCTTGTATTTTTGTCTGTAGTTTAACTGATTTCTATAGTTCCTCCTGATAATTTATTATTGTCCTCACATTTGTGGCTTCCAGCTGTTTTGTAATCTTCCTAGGTAATTGAGACCTATTAGTAAATAAACCTCTGAACTGTTTAATGAGATAACCGGTTTAGTTAATAAGCCCTCCTCGCACATTCGTGCTCGGGCCCTATTTAAAAGTTTAGTGGGACAGCCCTATAAATGTACCTGCTCCCATATTTTGATCACGATCGAGCAGAATACGGAGTAGCAAATTAAATTCTGACACTTTTGATAAGCAGCGATGAAGCACGGACGTGTTACAGAGCTCCCAGAGGACTTCTATATCCCCATCCCATTAGACACAAATAACATTACCTCTCTTAGTCCCTTCCTTGTTCCTCAGGACCACTTGTCAAATCCTGGCACATTTTATGCAATGTCCATTTTCATGTTTTTCATATTTACTGTGGGCAGTTTTATTAATGCTCTTACTGTTGCGTGCACTATTCAATACAAAAAGCTGCGATCCCACCTCAACTACATCCTGGTAAACCTTGCCATCTCCAACCTTCTTGTGTCCATGGTGGGCTCCTCCACTACTTGCGTCACTTTTGGATTCAGATACTTTGTCTTTGGGCCACTGATATGTAAGATCGAAGGCTTTCTGGTGACACTTGGAGGTAAGAATATAACTTTATTACTCATAATATGGAATATATGAATCTATGCAAAGATTAATGCTCTGCAATTCCAGGTATGGTGAGCCTGTGGTCTCTTGCTGTGATCGCCTTTGAGCGATGGCTTGTCATCTGTAAACCAGTGGGGAACTTTATCTTTAAACCAGATCATGCTGCGGCTTGCTGTGTTTTCACTTGGATCATTGCTTTAGCTGCATCTGCACCTCCACTATTCGGATGGAGCAGGTGTGCCCTTAAGAATACATTTTTTCTTCAATTTAATGGCCATAATTGTTGTTATGGGGTAATCATTTTATTCTTGTAGGTACATCCCTGAGGGGCTGCAGTGTTCCTGTGGTCCAGACTGGTATACAGCCAATAACAAGTACAACAACGAATCCTACGTGATGTTTCTCTTCTGCTTCTGCTTTGCTGTTCCTCTCTTTGGCATCTGTTTCTGCTATGCCCAGCTGCTAATTACAATGAAAATGGTAAGATGACTCACTCACATCTTTTGATCTTAAAATTACATTTGAAAAGTAACAATCTTAACTTAACTTATGGTTTACTTTTTATTATCTCATTCTCAAAAACACTGCTGAAGTAATCATGGAACACATGACCATCACTGAACCAAAGGATCATAACCAAAGGCAGACCAATGTACTTAAAGAGAAAAAAAACTTAAAAGTGGCCACAGTAGTACATATAAGTGTTAAAGCATTAGTTTTTTTTGTTTTACAGGGGGTGCAAAAGAGTGCATTGCAACCTCATTGAAAATGTTTGCCCTTTGAAACTTGGATGCACCTTCAGTTATTTTGGTCTGGACCCACTGCTGGATCTCTATTAGCTATCTCTATTATTGCAATTCATGTGCAAAAAATAATATCTAGGCTTGGTTCAAATTACTTGAACTGGATTTTTAAACTGGATTTAAGTGTTTTTAACAAGGTTAGATTTAATTCCTTATGCGAGGAAGGATATTTCACTGGTTGCAAGACCATTATAACTGGTTGCAGAATAATTAAGCTTGAAGTAAGAAAATTTGCCAATGAGGTAAGTCTTTTCTTCTTACTTCAAGCGTAATTATCCTGCAACCAGTTATAATTGTCTTCATTGGCAAATTATTTGTTCTTGGTCCATAGAGTAAATACATCTTAACTTGTCAAAACTATTGATCATAAGAAAAACATCCAGAATTGAAACACATTTAACTCATCTAGATGCTATTGATCTAATGAATGTTATCTATATCTAATCATGCATGGCCAGATTGTAATTGTGCACTCTTCTATCAGGCGGCTAAAGCACAGGCCGAGTCTGCTTCTACCCAGAAGGCCGAGCGGGAGGTGACCAGGATGGTGGTGGTCATGGTGGTGGGCTTCTTGGTGTGCTGGCTGCCCTATGCCTCTTTTGCCCTGTGGGTGGTCAACAACCGTGGAGAGACTTTCGATCTGAGACTGGCCTCAATCCCCTCTGTGTTTTCAAAGTCTTCTGCTGTCTACAACCCAGTCATCTACATAGTCCTCAACAAGCAGGTAAAGACAATATTCTCTCTGAAATATCTAAAACTATCATAGGTACTTGTTGTTGTGCATGACATATAAATTCATTTGAATTTTGTTTGTAGAAGTTAAAAACTACTTATATCAAGATTATATCTTCCAACAACTTATTTTCACCTTGTGCAGAAAAGTCATGATTTGTTTTTGTTTCAGTTCCGCTCTTGCATGAAGAAAATGCTGGGGATGAGTGGAGGAGATGATGAAGATTCCACTGCAACATCTTCTGTGACAGAGGTGTCTAAAGTTGGCCCTGCTTAAATGCTTCCTGCATGAACCAGACTATTGCACTTGTAAATATATAATGTATGTTTTATTTATTTATTATAAACCAGATAGTGAAGCTCTTTCTTTTGCACAGCAAGACTTAAAAAATCTAAGAAAAAATAAAAATAAAAAAGATAACATGGCAAGTATTACATGCTTCTAGACTTATTTAGTAGTACAATTGTGTGTGTGTTTTTTGTTATTACACATTCTTTACATCAAATGCTCCAGGAGCTCTGTAACCATACTGAAAAGGCAAAGTGCCAAAAGACTCAAACCTCCAGCTTGACTTAAGAGCTACAAGAGGATTATAAAGCGATATCTCACATCAGATTATTGGATTGCATAGCATTTAAAGTCAGATTAGCTACACACAAATCCACCCTGTTCTTCCTTGCTAGAGGGATTAACCTGTTTAAAAGGTATTGGTTATATATGTTGGTTGTACACAGAATATCATGAGACCAAATTCTGTTTCTATAATATACAGACTTGAAAATGCCACTGTTAATATATAAATATATTACTTAAATGAATTTTGCTACACGTAGAAACTTGCTCTAAAACATAGTAAACAAAGACAACTAGTCATTTTCTCATTAAATAAAATATGATGCATGCACCACTATTCCTTGGCTAAAATAAGTAAGCAAAACAAGTACATATAGATAGATAGATAGATAGCAAAAAGTAAAAATAATTCTAATAATTCTATATTTTATTTATAATGCACTTTACATTTCAACGGAATCTCTGTGCTACAGAAGGTAGATTAGGTCAGACTTTAAAAAAACATTTACAAAATAAATACAAGATCATAAGAAAAATAAGAAAGTTCAATTTTTTTCAAATTGCCATTCTTCCAAAACAAATGTAAATTTATATTAATCAATATTCAGTTCAGATATTTTGTATTTGTATTATTTCTTGTCCCCATGGGTAAATGTGCACTGCTTTTGATCCACATGCCACCAGGGCCTGCATCTGCTGACATCTAAACACCTAGATGTCTTCTGGTTCTTATAATTTTAATATCTAGGTTGTAGGACATGCTCAATGCAGTCATTTCTTTCACAAATGACCTCAGTCCACTTTCAGTCATCTTATCTTCTTCACATAGACTTATTGTCATGTCAAACCGCATAATCCCTAGCTGCTTAATTCTTCTCTACTTGGTCAAAAGGTGGCACAGTATACGTGTGCTAAATTACCAAATCCTTAGTAGCTTTCTGCTCATCCAATTAGGTTAAGTAGTATAAAATTCCTATAAGTTCCTACAAATGCAGGTTTAACTCATCTGGTAAAGCACAAAGCCAGAGCAGACCCTTTATTTTCAGTTCGATGTAACTGCTTGTGGTGGCACTTCCCTTGGTTTGTACGGTGTTTCAGCGCAAAAACATGAGGGCCAGTCAATCCATGGAGTTCCATGATGACTTCTGGATCCCCGTCCCTCTGGAGACCAAGAACATCACTGCTTTCAGCCCGTTCCTGGTGCCACAGGACCATCTGGGCAGTGCAGGCGTCTTCTATGCTATGTCTGCCTTCATGTTCTTCTTGATGGTGGCAGGCACGGGCATTAACATGCTGACTGTTGCATGCACAGTTCAGTACAAGAAACTGCGTTCTCATCTCAACTACATCTTGGTCAACATGGCCGTAGCCAACCTGTTGGTGTCCACCATTGGCTCGTTTACTTGCTTTTTCTGCTTTGCCTTCAGGTACATGGTCTTGGGACCACTGGGCTGCAAAATCGAAGGTTTTACAGCAACCATTGGAGGTAAGGCATAGAATTTTTTGCTGCCATAGCAAACCAGTTGCACAAAGAGTTGGCATGTTTTATGGTGATTGCCCTTCCTGCATCCATCCACATGTGGCTGAAGAATAGTGTTCAGGGTCATAATGCCAGTATACAATGGCTTTCTACAGAGATGACTTTTAGATTTAGATTTAGTTGTGCAAAAATGAGAAAGTAAACATACATTACTGTACAGTACAACAACATTACTGCATGATCCTCTGATGTCTTCTGATCATGGCTGTGATGGTTCTACACCTTCTTCAGTCCACCTGAGGTAAATTCCACTAATTGACCCTGATTTGAAGAGGTATACAGTCTCTCCATGAAAGCCTTTAATTCACCATTGGAATAAACCTGAACCATACAAAAGCTCTCAGACTAAAGTGATCCATCCAATCTCATTCGTGCACCAGTTTATGTTGGTGCACAAATGAGATTGTGTTAGAGAGAGTGCATTTGGGACAGTGGATGTCCCACACTTACTCTCTCAAACCCCATGGTCACAACCCAGTGTGTTTACAGCATGTATGTCATGTATGTTCATTATCAGAAATGCCAGAACAATGTAATGCTGCAGTGATTTTTTTTTTGTCTTTCTGTTTTTTTCCGGCAAAGTAAATAATATTAATAGCATGTGCCTCCAGGTATGGTGAGTCTCTGGTCTCTGGCTATTGTTGCATTAGAGAGATGGCTGGTGGTTTCCAAACCACTGGGAAACTTCATGTTCAAGTCAAGCCACGCCATCACCTGCTGTGTCATCACATGGGTCTTTGCTCTGGTTGCTGCAGTCCCTCCACTTGTGGGATGGAGCAGGTTAGACAATTACTCACTGAATACTATGTATTCAAATAAAATAGTGACAGTGACCATATGCTTTTCAGGTACATCCCAGAGGGGCTGCAGTGCTCCTGTGGTCCTGACTGGTACACCACTAACAATAAGTACAACAATGAATCCTATGTGATGTTTCTCTTCTGCTTCTGCTTTGCTGTCCCTTTTTGCACCATTTTGTTTTGCTACTCGCACCTACTGTTCACAGTGAAATCGGTAAGCTCCAGCATTTAAAACTAAGTGACTAGTCAAGAGTAGGCATCACATTTGTAGCAGATGAGACTAACCTATTCCATTGGCAATGCTCCCAATACCAAGAATGAAATTTGGCAAACAATGGTTATAGTCTGAATGCATTACTTCAGAATACCACCTTGTCTTTTTAAAAGATATTTTAGTTTTATCTTGCATTATCGGGTGCACATGCTTTTGGGAATTTACAAAACATTAATGGAATAGTTAAAAAAAAGTAGATAATCTTATAAGGAAACATAATTGATTTGAGAGCATGCTTGTCAATAATTATATATCTTCTTTATAGGCGGCAAAAGCACAGACAGAGTCTGTCTCTACCCAGAAGGCCGAGCGGGAGGTGACCAGGATGGTTGTGATCATGGTGCTAGGCTTCTTGGTGTGCTGGATGCCCTATGCTTCCTTTGCCCTGTGGGTGATTAACAATCGTGGAGAGTCTTTTGACCTGAGATTAGCCACTATCCCCTCCTGTTTCTCAAAAGCCTCCACAGTCTACAATCCAGTCATCTATGTCCTGCTCAATAAACAGGTGCCTTTATTTAACATCAAATACTATAATAAACCTGCTATAATACATTAAATTCGTCATCTTTTTGTTATCTAGTTCCGCTCGTGTATAAAGCAGATGCTGGGAATGAGTGACAGTGATGAAGAGTCCTCCACAGCTTTGTCTGTCACAGAAGTGTCCAAAGTGGGACCTGCTTAAAATACAGAAAATTA
>KN479415.1:42418-56327 GCA_000787095.1 Periophthalmodon schlosseri | reverse complement strand
TTCACTTTAAATCAGACCTACTCTGCAAAATGGACTTTTCAGAGCTTTTTTAACCGTGTTCTAGTCGTTTCTTCTCGTTGAGCCTCTTGAAGTTGTTTTTGGAGTGATTCATGTTTGAGTAAATCTTTAATCGCTTGTTTTCAAGACGCCATTTTGCCGATCGAGCCCCGTTTACGCGCCCACTGTGACGTACGCACTTCGTTCCCCAGTGTTATTTTCTTACTCGTTGATACTCGTAGGATTCTGCAGCGTCGCGTCGTCATTTTCGTACAAATGTAAAAAAAAATCCGCTGCTCGTTACTGCGACGTGGAGGTGTCCACAGGGGGCGCCGTCAGCTCCCATTGGACACCGCAGTTTTCTAACGCGGAAGTCAGCGGATTTGTTTCTTTTATTAAGTGGTTTTAGATGAATATTGTGATTTAAAATGTGTAAAATATAACATAATGATCCACAGTGTCACAGATCAGACACATAGAGACACAAACACAATAGGACTGATTTAAAGGTGCACTATGGAACTTTTCTGGTGGAGGGCACCTACTTGCCTCCATGGAGATAATATTACTTTAAATATAATGACACCACCAGGTTAAGTTACAGGTTAGATCTGTGGAGAGGCGAGGAAGCATCTTTCTCATTATAGACTTTTTTTTTTTTTCCAATAAAAACTCTTGTAATTAAATAAGTGCAGCACAGATACGTTTAATGCCAAACTTGTGCAAAGCCAGTCTCCATGGAGAATCTAGATAAAAAGGTTAAGTTACAGGTCAGATCTGTGGAGAGGCAAGGCTGCATTTTTTTCATTATAGATATATTTTTTTCCAATAAAAACTTACGTAATTGAATAAATGCAACACAGATACAGTACGTTAAATGCTATACTTGCGCAAAACCAGTTTCCATGGAGAGTCTAGATAAAAAGATAAAAAGGTTAAGTTACAGGTCAGATCTGTGGAGAGGCGAGCATGCATTTTTTTTATTCATAGAGATATTTTTTTCCAATAAAAACTTATCTGGCTTGCATTTATTCAATTACATAAGTCTAATGCCAGACTTGTGCAAAGCCAGTCTCCTTGGAGAGTCAAGCTAAAAAGTTACACACTGCACCTTTATACCATTAAGTGATGACAAAGTTTCCCACCCAAACCACATATTTCTATTTAAACCCAATTCAATTACAAACTATTTATGACACTGCCTCCACATCCAATCACATTAGAGCGTCGACCCACCCGAGCTGCCTCTTCACGTCTGTATCTTCTTCCCATTTTTTATTTTTATTACAACTTGGCGAGCGGCTCTTGATTCGTGGCGTGCCAGAGAAGACTCCTCTGAGGATTACATTGGCTGAGCTCTTATCACTCCAGGAAATTCAGAGTTAGGAAATCAAGGGCAAGACTTATTCTTTTTAGCTTCCTCTGTATTCCCTCGGAAAGTTATTACCAGTTTGAAGAAAAGTCCTGTTTTTGGCTCTCCGGTTTTTCAGACTTCACCCCCCACAACCCTTTTCCTGGATTTCAAAAGTGGAAAAAATGCAGGTGCAGAGGAGAGAGGAGGAAGAGGAGGAAGAGGAGGGAGGAGTGGAGGGAGGCTCTGAGTCAAACAGCCAGAGGAAATGTTTGTTATTCTAATGGGATCCACTAAAATAAGTACTCAAAATGTGTACAAGTACTTCAAAATATAACTGAAGTAGAAGTTTCAGACTGCAGTACTATAACGGGACTTTCACATACACGAAATCAAATCAACATTGTGATTAAACTGAGACTAGACCTGGACTAGACCTGGACTAAACCTGGACTAAACCTGGATGAAAACCTGGACTAAACCTGGATGAAAACCTGGACTAAACCTGGATGAAAACTTGGACTAAACCTGGTCTAGACCTGGATCAAAACCTGGACTAGACTTGGACCAAAACCTGGACTAAACCTGGATGAAATCCTGGACTAAACCTGGGCCAAACCCTGGACTAGACCTGAACCAAAACCTGGACTAAACCTGGACCAAAACCTTGACTAGAACTAGACCAAAGCCTGGACTAAACCTGGACCAAAACCTGGACTAGACCTGGACCAAAACTCGGTCTAAACCTGGACCAATACGTGGTCTAAACCTGGACCAAAACCTTGACTAGAACTAGACCAAAGCCTGGACTAAACCTGGACCAAAACCTGGACTAGACCTGGACCAAAACTCGGTCTAAACCTGGACCAATACGTGGTCTAAACCTGGACCAAAACCTTGACTAGACCTGAATAACTACTGCTAAAGGTAACTTATTAATGGTCATCTTGATTTACAGACACAATAGTGAAATAAAAACCCCAGGATCATGTAGAGGGTTAATACGAACATTTAAGACCAAAATGACGAGTCCGACAGCAGCAGGTACAGAGAGAGGGACGACATTTTTCAATAGAAAGTGAATTGGAGCCAGAGTCGATGGAGCCGGAACCGCACCATGATCACATCCTATTTGGAACGCGGAGGCTAGCAGGTTAGCTATGTCCATTTACAGTACATGTACAGTCTGTGATTTTAAAATGTACTCGAGTAAAATTATGCAAGTATCTTAAACTTTATAGGTTTAATCTTCTGGGGCTGCACAATATTCAAAGTCAAAATCACAATTTATGTTTGTGTAATTCTCAAATCGCACAAACAGCAGTTATTTTCATAATTGGCGAGTTTTACAAAGAACAAAATAACCTGTTAAATTGACCTTACTCGGCTCCGCCCACTTTTTCCTGTAAATGCTCCAAACTGCGCTTTTGTGGTGGCACTTCCGGTAAAGCGGGAATCCCATTCATTACCATGGAGAATTTGGGAAAAGTTTTGCCTCAAAAATTTGATTTAAAGTAGGTGTGAGTGTGAGTTTTCATGTGACCCATAAGTCAACACCGCACTGATTCAGAGGCTTTAAAACGGCTCTGTAGACTCCTCCCTCGATTAAAATAAAACATGAAACAATATAATAATAATAAGCACGAGAAACAAGACACAATACCTAAAACATAAAGGAACAAACGTCACAACCCTTTAACCCCGCCCCTTTTCCCCAAACACAACATAAAGGTAAACAGTCCCATTTTTATACAGCGCTTTTCCACCTTCAAGTCACTCAAGGTGGGTTAAGTGTCTTGCCCAAGGACACAACAACAGCATTCGTGTGTTGGGGCTGGAATCGCACCGCCAACCTGTGGGTGAGTGGATCTGACCACTCAACCAATGATGTTTGTGTCGAGAGCGGGATTCCAACTGCCAACCTTCAGTGGACAAACGTTCTACCAACTGAGCTACTGTCGCCCAAACGAAAACAAACAAATAATAAAAAATAACCGATTTTCTGTCAACTTCCGGAATAGAAAAACCTTGTTGTATCTGTAGTTTCGACCTCTCCAAACATCTTCTGAATGGGAATTTTGTATTAGTTTATCAGTTCAGATTTCAGTTTTCTTTCAGATAATGATGCTTTTGGAGACTTGGATCCTACTTTCTAAACATAAATCTCAAATCTGTTCACAATTACAGCACTTGTCAGAAAAATCACAATGTGTTTTTGTCCTAATCATGCAATCCTTCCATCCTCCATCTTGTTTTGATTGTTTAACCATTTTATTTTCTTTTAGCTTAGCGATTTGTCATTTGTTTATCAATGCTAGCATGAAACTCAGCACACGGCAGCTTTATTCAGACACACAAAAACCCCAACCCACGGCCCATTAATATAAACCACAAACTGAAACGAGGAGCTAAAATGAATTCACTCCGTCCAAGTCATTATTAGGCGTTTTGTGCCAAATGACATCAGAGGCAGAGCGAAAACACTCCGACCGCCTTAAGTGCGAGCGTAGCACTGTTAGGCCTATTACATTTGGAGAGGGAGGTAATGAATCGGCCCATTTTCACCTTTTAATGCCTCCGAAAGCACCTCGTTTACAAGGAGCTGAGAAGACGAGACGTTTAAAGAGGCCGGTCAGAACAGCGTGGCTGGCCTCGCTGTAGCGGGGCACATACTTGGAGCGAGTTGTCAGCGTTTGGACCTGCTCTGACCTGATTAATCACTGTAATAAGTTGTGCTCACATGACATCACAACTTTCCGTTCTGTTTCGTAAAATTCTCAGGAACGCGACGATTCTGGGAAATTTGCTGGATCAGATATCGGCTTCTGAACATCGGTTCATATCCATCTCCTGGTTGGACATATACACTGATGTAATAAAACTGTTTCCTGGTTGTCGTTGGCCCAGAAAATCTCATAATGTTTGAATTTTTATTTATACAAGTTGTTCTGTCGTTACTTGAGAGATACGTAACAGCTACATCACACATTTGGATCAGTTTAGTTTTATTTTATTTTTGTTTTAAGAAAATAAATGCTGTTTTCAGTCTCTGCTCTGGTATCGGTTGATATCGGGAATCGGCAGATACTTAAACGGCCCATATTACTCTATTTTCTGATCTGTTATAATGTTGTTTCCTCATCACAAACGGAACTGGAGTTGTGTTTTGTTTCATTCACGCGTGTCTCTACTGAACTAAAGGTAAAAGGAGCTGTTAACATGAAAACTACAGCTACGTGACATCACAAGGTGGAACAGAGCGTTTTGAGCTTTGGAGATGTGGACAGACTAATAATAAAGTGTTACTCAAACATGTGTGAATGAAACAAAACACAACTCCAGGTCTGTTTTTGAGGAGGTAACAGCGTTAGAACATGACTTAAATCTCACACAAGTCCATTTTGTGTAATATAGGACTTAAAGCTTTAGTAACGGAATTAGGATCAGAAAAAACGAAAAAGCTGGAATTTTGATGTTGTTTTTTATGGAGGATTTATGAAAATGCAGATGTTTTTAGCTGGTTTGTTGCCAGTTTGTATATAATTACCGTGTGCTGTTAGTTACCTGTTTTATATACAGCAGAGGACGGTGAATTGGAGCATAAGTGGCTTTTTCATAAGATGTGGTGTTGTTATTTACATGGTAAGATGGAATTGTAGCCTCATTGAGTTCAGAATTACATCCCACGTTACCATTTGAGTGTCAAGTGGGGAGCCTTGTTCACACCAGATTAATTCCCATGATGGACAAAACTCATTCAACGTTTTTTCTTTATTTTTACTACTTTCTACATTTTATATACACACAGAAGACATCAAATATATTAAGTAAGATATATGGAATTGTGTAGTAAAAAAACAAACCTTAAATTCTCAAAGTAGCCGCCCTTTGCTTTGTCGAAAAATATTTAGTAGCGTTATTTACCTTTTTTTTCAGATATATGAAGTAAGATATATGGAATTATGTAGCAAAGAAAAAAGTATATATAATGCTACAAAATATTTTTCGACAACGCAAAATTTGAGAATTTTAAGGTTTTTTCTTTGCTACATAATTCCATATATCTTGCTTCATATATTAAATATATACAAAAGACATCAAATATATTATATTTGATGTCTTTTGTATGTATATAAAATGTAGAAAGTAGTAAAAATAAAAAAAAAAAAAAAACTGAATGAGAGGGTGTGTCCAAACTTGTGACTGGTAAAAAACGTGATCTAATAAAGATGTGATTGGCAGCTCGCTCTGCCGTTGTGTTGCTTTGCCAAATCAGTTGAATGAATTCAATTGAATGTTTGGCAGTTTCGCCTTTTTGTAATCGTTTTCATACAGAGAGAGTCCAGTTTGATCATGTGTAGAGCTCAAACTCAGAGTGTTAGCTATTCCAGGTTTGCAAATAGTTTGTTTATGATCTGTGAACATGAGCATTTTGTTACACACTTTATTTGTGGGCATTCACCACCAAACGCCACTTAACAAGCCTATTTATTTGTGTTTTTTATATAGCTTTATCCACCTTCAAGGCACTCAAAGCACTTTACATCAAGGAACCACTCAAGGAACGTCTCTAAAGCTCGCCACACACTACAAGATTTTTCAGTCTTAAACAATTTTTAAACGTACAAAAGCACAGACCAAAGACTGCAGTGGGACATGGCAGCGAAGAGACCGCACACCGCAAGCTAAAAGTTGTGAGCGCACCTGCCGTCAGCTCTCTCCTGTCTACAGTAAGATGACTTTGAGACTCTTAATGTTCCAAAGATCAGAACATTGCATTTCTACTTTACTTACAAGTCAAAACTGTGTTATTATCGTTTGTGAAATAAATGCTTTTTGTTTGTGAAATAAATGCTGGAGATATAAACGACACAGGAAGTAGAATCGTCTTTAAATTATTGTTGCCGTGACTGTAGCTCGGAGCCGCTCGGACACCGCACACGAGCTTAAAATAATCACATACGAAGATCCAGAATGGTCGGTCACCCTCCAAACGTCAAAAAGTCACCGCTCCTCGAGGGAGAAACGTATCAGGTTCTGAATCGTACAAATTTTGTTGTAGTGTATCGCGGGCTTCACACATCACAGAGTTGTGCTTTCTGCTATGAAATTTCACCCCGACCCCCAACTTAACCCCTTCATCTTTCCACCCCGGCATCACTCCTCTCTCTTATCTACTGCCCCTGTATCTGCCCCTAACATCCCGGTACTTAAAACACCTCGGTACATGTCGGTCCGTTGAAATATGACGCTTTTAAGGCCGTGTAGCTGCTCCTATAGTCTGACTGGTGAGTTTAACATGAACTAGAGCCAAGGCTGGACTTAATCCCATCATTGATCAGATGTTGTTTACTTTACCTCTATACGACCCACAGCGAATACAGAGACGCCCACTCCACCTCCGCTCCTCTGGCTCTCCCTCTGCCTCCTCTGCCTCCTCAGCCTTATAGTTCCCTTCAAAGAGCTAATATTTCACACTGAGACGAGGTATTTACAAGAGGTAAGAATTAAGTACGCAATATATATATATGTACGCTCTGTGTCAAAAGTACACGGTTTATAAACTAGAATATTTCATGAGGAAGAATCTTGTTGATTAAAGCGGCCGTATTACGCTATTTTCTGATCTATGTTATAATGTTTTCCTCGTTAAAAATATACTGGAGTTGTGTTTTGTTTCATTCACATGTTTAACACGCAAACGCTGCATATTTACGTTGCGTTCATGTCTCAAACTGAAAACACTCTGTTCCACCTTGTGATGTCATGTGGTAATACAGGAAGTGCTTCACTGTGTTTTTAAACTCCACACACCTTCACTAGAATCATTTGGATGATTTCAGCTCTGGAATTGCCAAATCTCTAAGAAACTGAAGGTAAAATGTAGCTGTTAACTTGAAAACTAAAACTCCATGACGTCACAAGGTGGAACAGAGCGTTTTGAGCTTTGGAGATGTAGACAGACTAATAATAAAGTGTTACTCAAACATGTGAATGAAACAAAACACAGCTCCAGGTGTGTTTTTGAGGAGCTAACAACATTATAACATGACGTAAACCTCACAAGAGTTAATTTTGTGTAATATAGGACCTTTAAATATTAACTTATTTGAAGTATTTTACTTTAACAGTATTATTGGAGTTTATAAATTTGAATATTTATGGTAAACTCTGCATCAACAATGAAATGTAAGTTGTTCGTCAACCAATCTGTTTTCAACTTATAATACACGTTGTTGTTGTTGTTGTGTCCATGGGCAAAACGCTTCACCCTTGTTGCAGATTTACTGTTGCACTGATGTTGCCATTCAAATTGTGTGAAATAGTTTCTACTTTTAAGTAAAGAATCCAAATTTGAGTGGATGTTCAGCCATTTTGTGCTGAAGTTCTACTGTATCTGAAGTTGTTCTAGTTTAGCCTCTGTTCCAATGCCTCAAACAGCGGAGAAAGTTTAAAAATGCGTCGATGATCTTGGTTTGAGAAACGTCTTTAGAGATCAATTTATAACAAGAACTAACATAAAGTAAATGTCTGTTTTTTCCGTTCAAATATTTAAAGATCCGATATTACGCAAAACGGACTCTTCTGAGCTTTAAGCCATGTTCTGACGCGGTTACCTCCTCAAAAACAGACCTGGAGTTGTGTTTTGTTTCATTCACACATGTTTGAGTAACACTTTATTATTAGTCTGTCTACATCTCCAAAGCTCAAAACGCTCTGTTCCACCTTGTGACGTCATGGAGTTTTAGTTTTCAAGTTAACAGCTACATTTTACCTTCAGTTTCTTAGAGATTTGGCAATTCCAGAGCTGAAATCATCCAAATGATTCTAGTGAAGGTGTGTGGAGTTTAAAAACACACTGGAGCACTTCCTGTATCACCACATGACATCACAAGGTGGAACAGAGTGTTTTTAGTTTGAGAGAAGAACTCAAGACTAAATACGCAGGGTTTGTGTGTTAAACATGTGTGAACGAAACAAAACACAACTCCAGGTCTGTTTGTGACGAGGAAACATTTTAACATCAGAAAATGGTGCAGTTTGGGCTCTTTAACAAAACGAGACATTTATTTAGGGTCAGTGTTTTATATATTTGTTTTTGAGTGTTGTGGATTCTGTTTTCTGGAGCATTTTAATCTGTGAACACACAAGCAGCCATTAATTCTACCGTTCACTCGTTTTGTAGTTTTCACATTTACATTTTTCTTTTAAATCAGACCTGTTCTGCAAAATGGACTTTTCAGAACTTTTAACCATGTTCTAGTCGTTTCTTCTCATTGAGCCTCTGAAGTTGTGTTTGGAGTGATTCACGTTTGAGTAAATCTTTAATCGTTTATTGTCAAGACGCCGTATTGCCAGCACACGCCCACTGTGACGTACGCACTTCCTTCTCCAGTTTTATTTTCATAATCGGTGATACTCGTGGGATTCGGCAGCGTCTTATAGTCATTTTGTGATGACGTTTACGGCGACGTCAGCTCCCACTGAACACCACAGTCTTCTAATGTGGAAGTCAGCGGATTTGGTACTTTTATTAAGTCGTTTTGATGAATATTGTGATTTAAAATGTGCAAATTATAACATAACGATCCACGGGTGTCGTAGATTATAACTATAGAGACACAAGCATGATAGGTCTGATTTAAATGTTTTACAAAATGGAAGTGAGTGGCGATGTGTTTGTAGTGTTGTTTTCTGTGATGGCTGAAGAGGCAGATGATGGACAGGGGTTTGATCGATGTTTTTGGCTGAAACATGAATCTGGATCTGGATTTTGGACGTTTCAGTTGTTTTTTTTTTTGTAAATGGCGAGTATTTATCACACTCACCTGTTCTGTGTGTGAAAAATGACTGAAAATTGGTCTGGTTGAAATGAAAAAAAAAAAAACAACACAAAAACATCAATGTTCGATCCAAGTTGGATCCAAGTGGGTGAAAATACTGGAAATTTTAATCTAAATTTTGGATTAAAATCTACAAATTGTTTAGATTAGTCATTTCAGCAGTTGAAGGAATCTGAAAACATCTAAATCTAGTTTTTATTTATGTTATCTTTATTTTACCTTTGAAAACGTTACAAACGTCTTTACAATGTTGTCCTAAAACGTGCTGAAAAACAAACGCAAAACCAATCATCATTTCAGTTCATTAAACTCATACTTGCAATAATTAAAGGTCCACTAAGTAACTTTTCTGGTGGAGGTTCCATCTCCTGTTTGGTCTCCATGGAGATGTTACATTGGTCACATGGTCGTATTTTTATATAGCACCTTCCCACCTTCAAGTCACTCAAAGCGCTTTACATCAAGGAAACCCTCACCCATTCACACAGCTATGAACGCAGACACTGGGGGTGAGGTGGGTTAAGTGTCTTGCCCAAGGACACAACAACAGTATTCATCTGCGGGAGCTGGTTTCAATGATGTTTTTATGTCGAGAGCGGGATTCGAACCACCAACGTTCGGATACCAGGCTCCATTAAACATATATATCTTCATAGAGACAACCAGGTCACAGGTCTGGTCTGTGGAGAGGCAAGACCCACTCCCAGTAAAAAAAAGATGTTTTTTTAAGGTATTTTTTGAATAAAAATTCAAAAATAATAAAAATAGATGCAAAATATATGTTTATTCTTACACTGTGGAACATTACAGGTAAAACAATAACATCTCTATGCAGGCGAGAAGGTGACTGAACCTCCACCAGAAAAGTTACATAGTCCACCTTTATGATCTCCACAAAATACCGCATTGCCGGTTTAAATCTCACCTACTGTTGTTGTGCCGTCGAGCAACACACATCCATCCTATTCTGTGTGTATGGGTTCAACAAAAAGCCACCTGCCACTACTATTTTTAGCTCGTTTTTCCAAAGACGAGCTTAATTAGTGTCATTTTCCGAACCTAATAGTAAGTGTTTGTGAATCGAGGTGGTTTTCGTGGCTCTGTTCGCTCCTTCCTCCCGTGTCTCATGTCCCTCAGACGGCGCTGGAGTCCTCCTCTCATCTCACATTTATGAGTTTGTGTTTGAAGCTGAAACAGAAAAAGAGAGTGTGTGTTTTTCTGGCTTTATTTCTCCATCTGTGGGAAGCCTCTCCGGCGAATCCAGAACGCTTAATATCTCTGAGCTTTGAAGAAACAAAAATGAGTTTCACAATAAGTTCACAGAGAGTTTTAAGGACAGCAGCCAGCAGCCTAACGCCACTGTGTAGGCTTTACTTTGAAATGTACTTTGATGTGATTTTTAGGGAATTTTGTTTAGATTTTGTAGGTTGGTTTCCACGGTGAACGTGTCCAAAAGCGAAAGTTATATTTTGTTTATGCATGAAGGATTAGGGACTCGATTTTCATTCCGCTCTCTCTTCTTCAGCTTCACAAATGGCTTTCGTTAGTCAGTCACCGTGTTTTTTCTAATTGTATTTCAATGTTCTGTCTGATCTATCTAAACGTGCACTGTGTAACTTTTCTAGTAAAGCGTCTGTTACCTCCTTGTCGCCATGGAAATGTTTTGCTTCGCCTCGAATGTTCCACAGTTTAGCATGAAACTTATTGATCTGGGTGAGAGTAGCTCAGTTGGTAGAGCGTTTGTCCACCGATCTGAAGGTTAGCGGTTCCAATCCCGCGTAAACGACATAAACATCATTGGTCCAAGGGTCAGATCCGCTGACCCACAGGTTGGCTGTGCGATTCCAGCTCCCACAAATGAATGCTGTTGTTGTGTCCTTGGGCAAGACACTTAACCCACCTCCCCCCAGTGTCTGTGGTGTGTGAATGGGTGAATGGGTGAATGGGTGAGTGGTTCCTTGCTTTGAGTGCCTTGAAGGTGGAAAAGCGCTGTATAACCATTGATCTAAATGGAGACAAGCAAGTGACTCCTCCAGGCCGAGTTACAGGTCAGGTCTGTGGAGAGGCGAGGCCGCTCACATTAGGAATGTAAGAAGTATATTTGAGCCACAAGCGTAACTATAATTGATTAAATGCCAGCTGTATGACTTTAAAACCATACTGTGGAACATCCCAGGTGCAGCAACATCTCCGCGGTGACAAGAAGATGGCGAATCCCTTCAGAAAAGTTATTATATAGTAATTTTCAGGCTTATTTTTAATCCTTTTTTTCATGTATTTTTCATAGTTTTTGTTCTACTGTTTTTCTTGAACTCTGCTGTTGCAACACTTAAATTTCCTGCATTGTGGGACTAATTAAGTTGTTTATTTTTTTTGTTTTATGTTTGTTTTATGTGATCTTTTCACATAGCTGCCCGGACATGGCTGCTGTTCTTTGCCTATGTCTTTTCTACCTGCCTATTAACATCTTTTATTTGTATTACTGTGTATGTTTTTTAGTGTATCTTACCATAGACTGTATATATAAATGGACATAGCTAACCGCTAGCCACCACGTTCCAAATAGGAAGTGATCATGGGCGCACTTCCAGCTCCATCGACTCTGGCTCCAATTCACTTCCTATTGAAAAACTGTGGCTCCTCTCTTTGTAACTGCTGCTGTCAGACTCGTCATTTTGGTCTTAAATGTTCGTATTAACCCTCTACATGATCCTGGGGTTTTTGTGTCTGTAAATCAAGATATGAACATTAATAACATGAGAATCAGACGCCTTCTTTCCCCAAGGTCACTCCCGTTAGCGTTAGCAACAGGTTTGATTAACAGCGCCCTCTTCGGCTAAACCAACCCGTTAGCGTTAGCAACAGGTTTGATTAACAGCGCCCTCTTCGTGCTAAACCAGCGCTGCAGGCGGGACGGTGCGTTACCTTCAACAGCCTCACTCCGGATTGGCTCTTTGGTTGCTATGATACTCGCGGTCGGAATTCTAAATATGGAACTCAGCTCCAGTTTCATCCCTATAACTGCTCCAGCCTCGATGAGCTTCATTTGACTGGAGCCGAACGCTGTTGGTGACGTCACACTCGCTTAGTCCACTTCTTTATACAGTCTATGTATCTTGCCCAAGGACACAACAACAATGTTTGAACCACCAACCTCCAATTTAGTACCTTCATATTTCTACACCTGATCTACCGCTTCCACTTCAAAATTCCTGTCTGTTACTAACCTTTGAAATTCTCCGGCTCATAAAAGAATCAAAATATTTCAATTTCCTTTCCCAATTTCCCTTTACCATCCAACAATCAGAAATATCCAAACCCCTTTAAAACATGCTGCGGCGTTCCTTTTAATATCATCTGAAAACTCCAGAGTGTAATTCCGCATTAACAATCCCAGACTCTATCCAAGGATGACACAACGCGGAGCTGGTGCGCGCTACTGACACTCGGACTCGGAAAAATCAATTGGCCCGGAGCGAAAAGTGTGACCTCCAATAGCCCCAACCCAATTCCCCTCAAAGTGCAGCCTCTAAATCAACGCCGAGTCGGGGCAGAGCGGCGTAAAAATATGCAAAAAAGTCACCGCTTTAGAAAACTTTGAAGCTTTCTCTCCGTGTGCAGGTGCAGAGGACGGTGTGGAGTGATGCAACCGGGCAGGTTTTACCAAGAAACGTTATCGAAATGAGCGGCTTTCTATAGCGTTTCAGAAATTTGAATTTAAAGTGTTTCTCAATGCACTTCCACAATCACACGAGAAGTAAACTTACAATTCAAATATTACGTTTTAAATCTTGTGGCATTTATTTATTTATTTGGTTGGGGAAAATAAAAGTGACTCATGTACTTTTGCAAAATTAATCTCTGTAGCTGAGTTGGTAGAGCGTTCGCCCACTGGTCTGAAGGTTGGTGGTTCGAATCCCGCCCCCGACATAAAAACGGCGGTCAGATCAACCAGTCCACTGACCCACAGGTTGACGGTGCGATTCCAGCTCCCACAGATGAATGCTGTCGTTGTGTCCTTGGGCAAGACACTTAACTCACCTCGCCCCCAGTGTCTGCGTACACTGGTGTGTGAATGAGTGAGTGAATGAGTGAGTGGTTCCTTGATGTAAAGCTCTTTGAGTGTCTTGAAGGTGGAAAAGCGCTACATAAAAACGTGACCCATCAGCCCATGATAGTAAAAATTGGACCTTAAAAACTTTTCTTTTTTTTTAAATATATTTTTTTTAGTATTTTTTCTTTAACATTTTTGGGTAGGGGGGGGTCTACTACCTGCTCGTCTCCGAGGACATGTCAGTGCTTTGCCTGGAATGTCCCATAGTATGGCATTAGACTTACAGTTTTTGTTTTTGCTACAAATACCTTACTGTGAGTGAGCGTGCTTCTCCACAGATCTGACCTGTAATTTTAGCTGCTCGTCTTCACGGAGATAGATCAGTTTAATGCCATACTGCAAACATTCCAGGTTAACGAAGAACAAGCAGGTCGCGGTTTCTCCAACAAAATCTAAACTTAACAACATATTTATATATATTTATTTTTTCCATCGTTGATTGGATCGTACATTTTATTAAAACTTAAAGCTTTTTGTTGTGACTGGTCAGAGGCGGGTTTCATGGATTTTATCTCAACAACAGGGGCGGCGCCAGCGGGGGGGCTTGAGGGGGCACTAGCCTCCCCTACAATGGGCAGTGCCCCCCCCCCTAGCTCCCCCCAA
>KN479415.1:22197-42042 GCA_000787095.1 Periophthalmodon schlosseri | reverse complement strand
GTCGGAACTCAGCTCCAAATTCGCCGCTACAGCTGCTCTGGCCTTGACGGCTTCATTTGACTGGAGCTGAACGCTGTGGGTGACGTCACAGTCACTTAGTTCACTTCTTTACACAGTCTATGCTCAGTACTTTACTAATCTTCACCTCTTAACACATTTTTTTATTTTGTATTTTCAGAGACTTTGACTGAGCCTCTGTATGTACCAAGATTTGAATAATTAACATTCGTCCCGAGGTCACTGGTCTGTTCTGTCATAGCGTTTAAGATTAGCCTGATTTAATGTGAGCGCACTGAGCTCCTTTCCACACGCAGTTTGACAGCCTTCACACAATATTGTACAAGGACGCTGCCTCTGCCTCTCCTGCTGCTTAAATCTCAAATGCCAGATGGAGAGAATTTGCCCTCCGCTGCAGTTTTTTTTTTTTTTTTTTTCAGTACATTTTGAAGGGTTCAGAAATATGTATCAAATTAGCGTTAGCAGTGGGGGCCTCCCTGCTACGCGGCCCCTGTCTTTTCACCAATCACTGCTTTGTTATTCTAGTCTTTCAACCAAAACCAAAATGGATTCAATAGCCACACCAATTACCTATAATTTTCCATCCTGGCGCTATGGTTTTCAAGCGGGGAACAGTGAAAGATTGTCTACTATGGGCTTTTCACTTTAGCGCTAGTGCTAAGTGTGCTAATTCAGTTACATCCAATGAGTGGGGCAGTTGGAAATGTTCACTTAGCCAAAGCTAAACACAGTCGCTGGAGATTGGGTTACGCTCTGAACGAATGCTAACGTCATTGAAATAAGAGACAGTGGGCAAAGTGTAATACCAGCAGTGACCACTAGAGGCTGGGTCTAAATGCTGACAGGTTACGTAACAAAGCTAAAAACCAATGTGTCTTAAAGGGCCCTGGAGTTGTGCTTTGTTTCATTCACACATGTTTAACACACAAACCCTGCACATTTAGGTTCTTCTCTCAAACAGAAAAAACTCTGTTCCACCTTGTCATGTCATGTGGTAATACAGGAATTGCTCCACTGCGTTTTTAAACTCCACACACCTTCACTAGAATCATTTGGATGATTTCAGCCCTGGAACTGCCAATCTCTACTGAACTAAAGGTAAAAGGAGCTACCAGAAAGCTACCACTACATGACATCACAAGGTGGAACGGAGCATTTTGAGCTTTGGAGATGTAGACAACCTGGCTAAATTACAGGTCAGATCTGTGGAGAAGCGACCACGAACACGTCAACGAAACACAACTGAATAAACGCGAGACAAGTTTAAGGCAAAGTAATAACATCTCTGTGAAGACAAACAAGCGGTGTACCCTCCACGAAAAGTTACACAGTGCACCTTTAATTCATTTATGCCGGTAGATGTTTTTTTTTTTAATCATCGTGTTGTTGGTCACTCCCAGTTTGAGGTGGGCTTCTAGAACTTCACAATAATTTGCCTGATCAAATCCATGTGGAATTGTTTCCTCTTCTCTATTGTAAATAAATGGTGTATGTACATTGTAAGTTCGAAAGACTTTTGACTAACATTACATCTTCTTCCATTTTGTTTGCACCTTTATGAAGAAAACAATTGTACAAAATGTTCTTTTTTTTGTAGATTTTTGTAAAGTAAAAGTTTATAATTCAAGGTGCAGTATTTGTAGCATTTAAAGCGGACATATTGTGCTTGTGTCTCTATAGTTATAATCTACGACACCCGTCGATCATTCTGTTATAATTTGCACATTTTAAATCGCAATATTCATCTAAAACGACTTAATAAAAGAAACAAGTCCGCTGGTTTCCGTGTTAGAAAACTGCGGTGCCCAATGGGAGTTGACGTCGCCGTAAACATCATCACAACAAAGCGCTGCACACTGTTGGCGCCCCCTGTGGACACCTGCACATCACACTAGCGAGCAACATATATATGTATTTTTTCCATTTGTACCAAAATGACGACGCGACGCTGCCGAATCCTACGTGTATCACCGATTAAGAAAATAAAACTGGAGAACGAAGTGCGTACGTCACAGTGGGCGTGTCCCGGTGATGGTGAAAACGGGGGTTGATCGGCAAAATGGCGTCTTGAAAATAAATGATTAAAGATTTACTCAAACATGAATCACTCCAAATGCAACTTCAGAGGGTGAATGAGAAGGAAACAGCTCTGAAAAGTCCATTTTGCAGAACAGGTCGGCTTTAACATTACACTTTACACTAGTTTGCTCTGCTTGGCAACAAAAACATCCTCAAACATGTCAATAATAGGCCAACATATCACCCTGTAACTCCTTACGTTGCAAAAGCCATAGATCCCTCATTGCGACACACTTCCTCTGCCTTTGTGGAGGTCTGGGTCGCGTTTTCTTGCTGTTGGTTCTGGGGTTTTACATCGGCAGTTTATGTTTGACTCCACATGAGAGAAACGCTTGTTCTGTTGGATGTTTTGAATGTTCTTGTGGTTTTGTTTACAAAGGGATGTCGTTTATTTCAGGTTAAACGGGGCTAATTATCCGAGCGGCCTATTAATCTGAAGTTTTTCCACGTTACACTATGACCTGGCTGCGTTCCCGTAGTTTAAACAGGTGCTGGCTTGAGTACATAGACCCAGCAATAGACTCTATAGGAGCCGTTTAAGAGCGTTTTGTTTGTTCAAGATAATTTTCCGTGTATTCATCTGAAATCACAGACATATTTGATTTTGAGTGTCTGGGTTTGGACCAAAATGAAATGCAATCTCTTTTTACTGCGTCTGACCCACATTTTCAAACTTCTTTCAATCCCAGGGAAAAAAAACAACTCCACCGCCACATCTGTTTTAAAGACTTCAATCTTTTTTTTCCCACAATCCCCTCCTCCTCCTCCTCCTCCTCCTCTTCTCTCTCTACCTCCTGCAGAAGTCGACTAAAGCAAGACTCATCAAGGCAAACCCGGGCTAGATTGGGTCAAAATAAAAACAGAAATGAATTGGGACTGAGCAAAGATCAAGGTTTTTTTAATAAACCGGGTCTATGAAAGGTCTAGACCAGGACTAAAACCGGTCATTTTAGTTTTAGTTTTAGTTTAAATTATTTTTTTGTGACGCAAATTTGGTCAAAACCGTTATAGCTTCCGTCAAAAAGAAAATATATATACATTTTATTTTAAACGTTGCCTAGAATTGTCCACGGTATGGCATTAAATTTGTCTATCTCCATGGAGAAAAACAGGTGACATCGCAAAACCAAGTTACAGGTCAGATCTGTGGAGAGGCGGCCCCCCACTCACAGTAAGAACGCACAATTTTTCAAGGTATTTTCTGCAATAAAAACACTTGAATAATAATTGAACAATGCAAGATAGACATTCAACAGCATCTCCATGGAGTAAAGTCAGCGGTGGGCTCGCCTCCAGAAAAGTTACATACTGTAACTTTAGCTATGATCAATCGCGTTGCTTTATGGGACATGTAAAGACGTGTTTCTTGGATGTTGAGTTTATGGTCTGGTTTGTGGCTCTGGAACTTTTATTTGTAGTTTTTTTTTTTTTTTTGTTATTATTTGACAGAAATATCAAATGTCTAAACAAAAGGGCTTGTTACTGAGTCAGATCAAAATGGATCTAAACCAGCTTTGACTGTGCAGTTTGGCTCTAAATCCCTAAAGCCAATCCCTTCTGGACTAAACAAAAAACAAAAATCTCAAAAATACTTTAAAGAGCCAATATTACACTGTTTTCTGATCTATGTTCTAATGTTGTTTCCTCATCACAAACAGACCTGGAGTTGCGTTTTGTTTCATTCACAAGTTTAACACACAAACCCTGCAGATTTAGGTTGAGTTCCACCTTGTGATGTCATCATGTGGTGATACAGGAAGTGCTCCACTGTGTTTTTAAACTCCACACACCTTCACTAGAATCATTTGGATGATTTCAGCTCTGGAATTTCCAATCTCTTTTGAATTAAAGGTAAAAAGGCTTCACGACATCACGAGGTGGATCAGAGCATTTTGAGCTTTGGAGATGTAGACAGACTAATAATAAAGTGTTACTCAAACATGTGTGAATGAAAAAAAAACACAACTCCGGGTCTGTTTTTGAGGAGGAAACAGCGTTAGAACACGACTTAAAGCTCAACCGATGATCTATATCTATTTCCACCCTCCTCGTTGCACCTGCTGCTTTCAGACCTTTTGTTTAGGCTGTTCGTGTCAATGGATCCTTTCCTTTTTCTGTTACTGGAGGAGAAAGGAGAGAGGGAGGAAGGAGAGGGAGAAGCGCTAGTGCTAAAATGCTAATTAAGTGCTGTGTGTGTTAGACGAGGACACTTGAGATTGTATGCATTAGCAAGTGTTAACTCCCTGCTAGCCAAACAGTTTATTCAGACCTAATCTGTCGGTGATAGAGACGATAGCCGGGATTCTTATAGACTTTTAAGACGTTGTAGAAAATATTCGTCTTGAAACTGATTGGAAGCAGCGAGATAAGTGTTATTCTGGCTCAATGACGAAGGAAAATGGGGTGAAGTTGGACTGAAGGGGTAAAACGGGTCTAAACCAGGATCAGACCAGGACCGGCTTCTAACAAGAGTTAACCCAGAACTAAATCGTGAAGCTAAAAAAAACGGCTAAAACTGGAGTCAGCCAGCTTGTCTCCATGGAGATGCATTTGCCTGGAATGTTCCAGAGTACGGCTTAAACTTATCTGTCTCCATGGAGTTAAGCAGGCGATGCTACAGAGCCAAATATTTGTCGGCAATAGCACGACGTAATTGAATGGAATACGTTCAGTGCTATACTGTGGAACAGTCTTGGCAAAGTGACAACATCTCCATGGAGACGAGCAGGTTGTGAAGCTCCGCCAAAAATGTTGCTTAGTGCACCTTTAAACTGGAATAGTCTAAGTCGGAACCATAGACTGTATGTATAAATGGACATAACTAACGCATTCGCCGCCGCGTTCCAAATAGGAAGCGATCATTGGCGCCGCTCTACATGATCCTGACATTTTTATTTCCCTATTGTGTCCTTAAATCAAGATATGATTCACCCGCCCGCTCCCTGCTAAACCAGCGGTGCGGGCAGGAAGGGGCGTTACCTTCAAAAGCCTCACTCCAGATTGACTCTTTGGTTGCTATGACACTCGCGGTCGGAATTCCAAATATGGAACTCGGCTCTATAACCGCTCTGGCCTCGATGAGCTTCATTTGGCCGGAGCCGAACGCTGCGGGTGACGTCACGCTCCCTTAGTCCACTTCTTTACACAGTCTATGGTCAGAACCAAACCAACATTTAACTTGCGCTAAAACTGGCCCAAGCAACGACCGAAACCTGAAATATAGGTCTTCAAATCAGGACTAAACCAATTCTAAACCAGCAGAATCCAGCAGAAATGAGCTAAACATTCTTTTAAATGTCTTGAAACCGCCAAACATCTTCAATATTATCGTAGACAATTCATCACCAGCTCTGAGCCTGCCCCAAAACTGCTCCAAATTTAACCGAGTTCCACCCATACTTCAAAAATGACAGAATGAACAAAACACATGGAACAAAACCTCTTCTTCATTATCTCCTTAACAGAAAAATCTCATATTGTTTTTCATCTCTTTTGAGGAGCATATGGTGCGTGTGAGGATCCAGTGAATTATTTTGTGGATTAGTATTGGCGTTTAAGCTCTCTTGGCTCAAACTCTCTGTCTGTTTTAGATCTTAAGTACATTCCTTGGCAACAGTACAGCCCTGACTGCGCCTGGCCAGCAGAAATGAAACTTCAAAACCTTATCAAGAGGACAGCAGGGAGGCTCTCAGATTACCACACAAATATAGAAGAAAGAACAAGGCATATTTTTAGACAACATTTTGGGAATAATTGAAACATAACTTAAGTAGAAGTAAGTTAGATGTTAGTATGAATTAGGCGAATGACTTCAAAAGTGTTAACGTCTGATTAGAAGGTCTTTGTGTTGAGATAATCCAATTGACAAAACAAAAGCTAAGGTAAACTGCGGAGCTTTTCTGATGGCTGTGATGACGCTCGTCTCCATGGAGATGTTATTGCGTTGCACGGAATGTTCCGCAGCATGTCATTAAACTAGCTATCCTGCATTTATTCACTTACAGGTGTTTTTATTGCTTAAAAAACACATCGAAAAACGCGCATTCTTACTGAGAACTGGGTCACCTCTCCATAGAGCCGACCGGTAACTTGGACTGGTGGCGTCTCCATGGAGATAGATAAGTTGAATGTCATAGTGTGGAACATCCCAGGCAAAGCAATAGCAATTTCCATGGATACGTCCAGAAAAGTTACATGGTGCTTCTTCTTTAAAGCCCGTGTTAGCGTTAGCATTAGCCTCAGAGGTCAGAGCGATACCCCTTTGTTCAGTAGGTTTAATGCCGTAGTGCGGAACATTCCAGGCAAAGCAATAACGACCTCTATGTAGATTTGAGGCAGTACACCTGAAAAGTTCCATAGTGCACCTTTAGAGCCCATGTTAGCGTTAGCATTAGCCTCAGAGATCGGAGCGATACGCCTTTCTTCAATAGGTTTAATGCCGTAGTGCGGAACATTCCAGGCAAAGCAATAACTGTCTCCATGGATACGTGAGGTGGCGAACCCTCCGCTACAAAAGTTACATCGTGCTTCTTCTTTAAACCCCATGTTAGCATTAGCATTAGCCTCAGAGATCGGAGCGATACGCCTTTCTTCAATAGGTTTAATGCCGTAGTGCGGAACATTCCAGGCAAAGCAATAACTATCTCCATGTAGATGTGAGGCGGTAAACCCACCACCAGAAAAGTTCCATAGTGCACCTTTAAAGCCCATGTTAGCGTTAGCATTAGCCTCAGAGGTCAGAGCGATACCCCTTTCTTCAATAGGTTTAATGCCATAGCGCGGAACATTCCAGGCAAAGCAATAACTATCTCCATGTAGATGAAAAGCGGTAAACCCTCCACCAGAAAAGCCCACGTTAGCGTTAGCATTAGCCTCATAGTTCCCTCTCCTCTGCGTCATTGTCTTCCCTTTCCCAGCGCCACATTTGGCCCGACTCCAGGCCCCTGAGCAGAAGTGGAGGAATTCCTCGATGTTGTGATAAGATTTGTCCTAAAACGCTCCTTAATGGAACAGGCAGATGTTATCAGCGTCTGATAAAAACGCTACAACGACCGGGAATCACAGCACTACACCAGTTTTATCTCTCTGAGTGGGATTAAGAGCTCTTCAGATCATGTTTTGGCTGAAGCGATTCCCGGTTTAGTCCATGAGTTCCGTGGGTGTATATGTTGTAGCCCTGTGGTTTAATTCTCCTGGACATAATTTATTTTAATCAATGTATTTGTTGCTGTTTGTTGAGATCATTCACCTTAAAGGGCCCATCTTACGCAATTTTCCGATCTGTTTTCTAATGTTGTCTCCTCGTCACAAACATACCTGGAGTTGTGTTTTGTTTCATTCACACATGTTTAACACACAAACCCTGCACATTTAGGCTGAGCTCTTCTCTCAAATAGAAAACACTCTGGCGTATGTAATAGGGCGTCTTGAAAATAAACGATTAAAGATGCATGAATCACTCCAAACACAACTTCGAGAGGGTCAGTGAGAAGAAACGACTGTAACAAGTTTAAAACCTCCGAGAAGTCCATCTTGCAGAATAGGTCTGATTTTTTTTTTTTTTGTTTCAAATGTTTTTATTAGGGACAAAGGCAGAAAGACAAATTACAACGAAATACACAATTTAGTTGTCCTTGTTTTGTTTTTCTTCAAATGCACAAGCACAGTGCGATAGAATATAGATATAGAATAGATTATTAAACTATTTGAAATGAACATCCCCATCTCAGCCCGACATTTACAGCACACGCCGCCAATTAAATATTCCCAATTACGGACATCACAACAGGGAGGTACTGGCACATTCATATCGACACCTGCAAATTTGAAAAATAAGAAATAAAGCATCGCCACACCTGGAAAAATCTGTCCGTACGTCCTTTTAACGTGTATTTAATTTTATCGAGTTTTAGGAAACACATCATATCTCTGAGCCGTAGAGAGAAAGAAGGACGTCTGGGAGATTTCCGATGTAATAAAGATAAGCGTCTTGCAATTAGAGACGTAAACGCTATGATGTCCCTCCGTGCGGAAGTCAATGCAAGTGACGAGGCAGTGATCCCAAATACGGCAACAAGAGAAACCGAGAACAGCAGACACGGTGAAGTAACTAGACCAATAACTGAAGATTAGGGCAAAGAAAAAACACATGACTAAGATGACAAGGAGAAGCCTTACACTTATCACATTTGTCTTCAATTTCTGGGAACATTTCAGAGAGTCTTGATTTGGAAAAGTGCACCTTATGTACAACTTTGAATTGGATAAGACAGGTCTGATTTAAATGTATCAGTCGATCTTGTATTTTGTGAAGTGGTATAGTCCCTGTTCTGGAGTCCACTGAAGGCAGCAGCACTTTTAGCGTTAGCAGTTCAACACTCTTACGGAACTGCGCTATTTTGGGAAAAAACAACACTCTTACGGAACTGCGCTATTTTGGGGGGAAAAAAAAGTTAGACAGTGTACTTTTTAGGTTTTTTTTTAAGAAGTATTGCAATTATATTTACGATATATGTTTAAAAAGTAGGAATCTGTTGATAGCGCTCATTGAAAACAACTCCAAACTGATAAACCAATGCATTTCAGAACATGTTTGTAGAGGGTTTAACTACAGATACAAGATTTTTCTATAAAACACATATTTTGTTTACGTTGGACATCCAGTTACCTAAATAATTCCAGCCAACTCAAATTGGGAATTCGATTCAGTTGCGATATACAGTGGCGTCGTCTTTCTAACATGAGCGATGGAGAGATGGAGAGGATGGAGAGAGAGCTTTTCTGCTGTAGTTCGGCTCAGAGCGATCGATCGGACAGGCCTCTGCTGCGCGGTGTCATGTGCTTTAATCTGCGGGACATAGCGCAGAGTAAATGAACCCTAAGACCCCAAAGGCTGAAGAGGCCAGAGGAACTACAGGGAGAACCGGCCCAGCGATTCTGGACATATTTCAAACAACAAAACAGCTAAACGCACAAAACGCCCGGAAACCATCACAGCCAAATCAATAAACAATGTGCTAATGTTAAAAGTGTATGCGAACGGAGCTTCTGCCGCCTGCTCGTCTCCGTGGAGGTGTTATCGCGTTGTCCGGGATGTTCCGCAATACGGTATTAAACGTATCAGTTACCGTGGAGACGGGCAGGCGACGCCACAAGATCAAATCAGATGACACGTTCAGATCTATGGAGAGGTGAGCCTGCAAATAGTAACAGTAAAGCGTGTTTTTCGAGCTGTAGTTGAGTAAATACAAGATTTATAAGTTTAAAATTCTACTGTGATGTTATTTCGTTGTCTGGGATGTTCCGCAATATGGTATTAAACATATCAGTTACCATGGAGACAAGCAGGCGACGCTACGAGGCCAAATGACACGTTCAGATCTATGGAGAGGTGAACCTGCAAACAGTAATACATGATTTTCAAGCTGTAGTTGAGTAAATACAAGATTTATAAGTTTAAAATTCTACTGTGATGTTATTGCGTTGTCTGGGATGTTCCGCAGTACGGTATTAAACGTATCAGTTACCGTGGAGACGAGTAGGCGATGCCACAAGATCAAATCAATAACACGTTCAGATCTATGGAGAGCTGAGCCTGCAAATAGTAAAGCGCGTTTTTCGAGCTGCAATTGAGTAAATACAAGATTTATAAATTTAAAACGCTTTCGTGGCACATTTCAGGCTAAGTAATAATATCGCCATGGAGACAAAATAAAGTTGCAAAGCTCGGCTTTAATTGTTGAATACAGACTGTAACAAAATTCTGTGTAGTTTGGAATTGATATCTCAGAATTTGTTCAACATAAATACTGAACAGAACAGAAAAATCTGAATAATTAAGTTGTTTTACAATTCCAAACAAAAATTAAAATGATTAAAAAAAAAAAATCATCAGTTCTCCATTAAATTCAACCTAATCTGAACACAACCCGCCCTCTAAAAGCCAATCAACTTTCAACTGGCTAAAAATATTTGGTGCGATCCTATTGGCTCAAACTGCGGCTCCGACGGGTGACTCGGCGCAAAGCATCATGGTATATGTAGTCGTGTTAGTTTTTCCACTGACACAAACTACAAACTCTTATTTTGGGCAATACCGTTACATGCCTAATTATAACTACACTTAAATTAGCGTTAATAAACATGAACAAAGACTTAATTCATCATGAGGCTCAGTACTTCCATGTTTTTACCATGACTTTGCGCACAATTCGTCTCCTCCCAGTTCAGATATATTTTATAAGAAGCTCTTGAGGTCAAAATAAGTCCATTGTGTCCTCTCTGCATCTAATTGTAAAGCGGTTTATTGTCCGATAAACCGGAAGTGCGTGTTAGCATGCTAGTTGTCGTTAGCTTTACCGTGATGGTCTCTGAGAGTTGTTGGAAAAACACTTGTAAACTCATCGTGGTGAGTAATTTGGATGTTCTGAATGCAAAAGGTAAGTGAGGAATAACTTTGGATCACTGCAAAATGTTTAAAATGAACTAGTTAGTTCTGTTTTTTTTATATTTTTAAGATAAAAAAATCCATTGCTTTTAATTAAGAATGTTCCAGGCTTAAATTAAAACCCTAACCCCAACTCCAGCCTGTAACCCCATAATTAAATTGGAACTAAGCTTGAGCTGTACCATATTTTTGGATAGTTTGTGGAATCGTTCATTTCTTTTTCTTGTAGCCCCATTTCAAACATTACCTTCCTGTCTCCTGTCCTTTTTATCCACTCCCACAATCCCTCTGCGTCTGAAAAGCCCGGGATCCTCTCGGACTTCCAACACGGAGCTGTGTAATTATTTCACAGGGAGGAGGCGAGCGTTTGCGTTTCTAAATAATACGAAGTGTCAAAGAAGCTGCAGCCCTCCCTTCTGCACCACATTTAAAATATCCCAGGATAGAAAGAAAAAAAAAAAAACTGTGACCACCTCTGCTGCGGTGCAAATGAAAATGCCCTTCCCGAAATAGATGATTTTTACCCTTCACATGTCCACTTTTATTTTAAGCTCGGTGACACGGTGCCATCCATCACACAGTAGCCTGAGGGGGGGAGAGACGGAGAGAGGGAGGAGAGGAAAGAGAGGGGGAGGAGAGGGAGTGATACAGACAGAAAAGATACAAGAACTAAACCAGGTACGACCCAGGGTTAGACCAGAACGAAAATACAGCTCAATTCTAGGACGAAACTATTCCACTTCCTGTTAAATCCAGTGTTTTAAGAACCTCTCATTCAAAAGGTGTAATATTTTGGTTTATGTTGTTAATCGCTATAGAAACGGTCCTATTTTTTTTATAATTCTGAAGCACATGGAGAAGGTGAAAGAGGTTTACAGATGGTTTAGACAAAATATTAACCAGGAACTAAAAACGATTACGTCAAAGGGACACAAGGACAAAACAGACTAACTTTAGACTTGACCAGAACTAAACCAGGTCCTATCAACGGTCCTATTTTTTATTTTTTTTTTATCATTCTGAAACACATGGAGATGCTAAACAGGGTTACGGATGCCAACCAAAGGTACTCCAACATAAAACGGAACTAATTTTAGTCTTGTCCAGCACTAAACCAGGACTAAACCAGGTCTAAATAAGATCTATACCAGGAATAAGAAACAACATAATATAAAAAAGTAAATCGGGACTAAACCTGCCCAGGACTAAACCAGGACTAAACCAGGTCTAAATAAGATCTATACCAGGAATAAGAAACAACATAATATAAAAAAGTAAATCGGGACTAAACCTGCCCAGGACTAAACCAGGACTAAAGCAGGTCTAAGTAAGGACTACATTAAGACCAAAAACCAGGACTAAACCAAGACTTAAAAGTGCACGATGTAACGCTTTTGTTGGAGAGTCCGCCGCCTGCTTACCTGAAAAGTTCTATCTCCATGGAGACAAGCAGGTCAGATCTGCGGAGAGGTGACCCTGCTCAAGGCATTTTTGTAGCAATAAAAACACCTTTAAACATGCTAGCTACACCTATTTAAAGCCTTACTGAGGAACATTCATGGCAAAGCAAAAACATCTCGACAAGAAGGTGGCAGATCCTCCTCTGGTAAAGTCATAGTGCTTCTTTAACCAAACCTATTCCAAAACTTTACTGGGTCTATTTCAGGTTTACCATATCTAATCTGATTTATGTTCTTGTTTTGTGAAAATTGAAGTTGCCAAATTGAGCAACAGCCAAAACTTTTACCGTATTTTCTCCTCCTCTCCTCCGGCCTCACCAGAGCCTATGGTTAGATCAGCTCTGACGCAGCCCACGGTAGCATTTAAGAGGTTTTGTGAGACACGCCAGAGTGAAAATGTTCCTTCTTTTTGGAGTAAACACTAGAAATGGAGGCCTTTCCTTACCTCAAATTACAACCTGGCAACCGTCTTATTGTCTGCCACGAATACGCATCTCGTCTAAACTGCAACACACTTTCTATGGACGATAATGTGTTCTGGGCAGAAGGCTTAGGCAGAGTTTTTTAAAAGGTTTGAACAAAGAATGGTGTTTCATTGTTGACGATTTGCACAAAATAAGACGATAAATCTAACGCTGTGTTTTTTACGGGTATTATTTGTTTTTTCCATCCGTCCATTTAGTCATCCATTTTCTCCCACTTATCCTGGAGCCGGGGCGCGGGTGTAGCAGTCTAAGCAGGTGCACCCAGACTTCCCTCACCCCAGACACTTCCTTCAGCTCCTCTGATGGGACTCTAAGATGTTCCCAGGCCAGTCGAGAGGCCGTGTCCCAATTTGACGGTTTCACACTTCGTCCGGTGCACTGAAGGGCACTTACGTAACTTCCGGCCTGTCCCATTTCACGCACCCGACGAATGCGGCCGAAAATGTGCCCTGTGTTTCCATGGAGATCGGCCGTAAGCGAAGCGTGCATCCGGGCAGACTTCGCGCACGGCTGTATCCCGTTATGCACCGTGCCGACGCAAAAAGAGAAGAAAACGGAGTCCGCTACGCAACACACGTTCAAAAGTAAGTACTGGTTTACGTCACCTACAACAGCGCTATTGATATTCAAAGGGAAAGATTAATTCCTTACTTCATTCAATCTAAACAGAAACAAATGGCTGCAACGACGACGACACCTTGACTCTTCTTCTATGAAATAATAAAGAATTAAAAGTAAAACTGTAATTATTGCAGTGTCCAATTTACACGTTTAGGTCATGAGTCAACAGCCGTCACGGTTGCTACGCGACGTAATGTAAGGGACGTAACATAAGCGACGTAACGTGAGCTCACAGACAGCGGTTGAAGTACGCTCCATGGCGTAGGCCTGTCCCATTTCGGTTACACGGAGGAGTACCCTTCGTCGGCCAGGTACTTCGAACGGTACTTCGAACGGTACTTTGAAGTGTGCAACCGTCAAATTGGGACACGTCCATAGTCCCTCCAGCGTGTCCTGGGCCTCCTCCCGGTGGGACATGCCTGGAACACCTCCCCAGGGAGGAGTCCAGGAGGCATCCTGAGCAGATGCCCGACCCACCTCAGCTTCTCCCCTCCACGTGGAGGAGCAGCGGCTCTACTTCGAGCTCCTCCCATGTGACTGAGCTCCTCACCCTCTTCTCTGCGGAGAAACTCATTTAACCGCTTGTATCCGCCATCTCGTCCTTTCAGTCATTACCCAAAGCTCATGACCATAGGTGAGAAGGAACCGAGGTCTAAACCAGGACTAAACCTGGACTAAACCTGGACTATAATGAGAGTAGGAACGTATATTCACTGGTAAATTGAGAGCTCCATCCTTCCCTCACTCATCAACAACATCCCGAGATACTTGAACTCCTCCACTTGATACAGGGACCTGTTTTTTCATTATGTTAAAATGACTTTTCATATTCAATTTCAAAAGAAGTAGTAAAACAAAAGTACACAGTGTTGGTCCCAGCAATTACTCAAGTAAAAGTTGTTTTTTTATTTAAAGACATGAAATAATTCTCTGGGATTTTCAAAGGACAGACACAAAAATGTGACAAACTAAATCATATCTGAAGGAGCTGCAGGAAACACAAATCATTTCATGTTGTCAATATAAAGCTCAAGTCACTTTAGACTTGCTCACATTAGGAAAAGGAACCAAAACTGTACTCAAGTAAAAGTACTGTTACACTAAAATATAAATACATATAACATTTATTACTCAAGCAGGAGGATGGTGTAGTGTCTGAAAACTACTCTGAGAAGTGCAAGTTTATTTAAAAGTCACAAAAGCAAATCTAATACCCATCTCTGCAAAAGCATTAACAAAAAGTGAAATGAAGATGGTTTGGGCAGGGCATCTGACATAAAACACTCACCACACAACTAATCCACTAGGAGTCAGATCACGGCCTTTGTGTACTTCAGGAAGGAAACGTAGATCTTTTTTCCGTCAAAACATAACAAAATATGAGCCTTTACAAGTCAAACCCGCATAGAGCCATTCAAAAGAGTGAAGTCATCATAACCCCATTCACACAAGTCAAACCAGCATCAGCCCATTCAGACTGGACAAATATTTAGAACAATGATATTCCATCTATCCGTGATCTATCCGTGATCTATCCGCGGTTTTCCCAAACTTCCTTTATTTACACTGAACTTGAGAAGCTTTAACAACTGGAAATGTCTTCTTCTTCTTCCAGCTCATTCCCACAAATGACCGCTCTGACACGACAGATTGTGTCTGCCAGGAAAAAAAATCTGTCTTTCTCTCTTTTCCTCCCTCTCTTTCTCTCTCTGTCTTCCTCTCTCTCTCTTTCTCTTCTCCTCTCGTCTTTATTGAGTGTTGTGTCTGCGTGGAGATGGTGCGGCCTTTAATAGTCCTGACCTCATTGTCTCTTGTTCTCTCTCTCTCTCTCTGTTTCTCTCCCCCTCTCTTTCTCTCTCGCTCTTTGTCTCTCTCTCTCTCTCTCTCTCTGTCTCTCTCTCTCGGTCTCTCTAGTTCTCCTTCTTTATCGAATGTTGTGTCTGCGTAGAGATAGTGCAGCCTTTGATGGTCCTGACCTCTTTCTCTCTCATTTTCTCTCTCTCTGATCCCTGTCTCTCTCTTGTTCTCTCCCTCCCTCCCTCTCTCTCTCTTTCTCTCTCTGTTCCTCTCTCTTGTCTTTATCGTATGATGTGTCTGCATAGAGATAGTGCAGCCTTTGATGGTCCTGACCTCTTTCTAACCCTCCCTCTCTTTCTCCACCCCCCCCCCCCCCTCTCTCTCTCTCTCACTGTCTCTCTCCCTCTCCCTCTCTCTCTTTCTCTCTCTATCCCTCTCTCTTGTCTTTATCGTATGTTGTGTCTGCATAGAGACAGACCTGACCTCTTTCTCTCCCTCCCTATCTACCTTACCCCCCCCTTCTCTCTCTCTCTCTCTCCCTCTCTCTCTCTCTCTCTGTCTTTCTCTCTCTATCCCTCTCTCTTGTCTTTATCGTATGTTGTGTCTGTGTGGGGGTGGAGATAGTGAAGCCTTTAATGGTCCTGACCTCTCTCTCTCTCTCTCTCTCTCTCTCTCTCCCCCCACCCCCCTCTCTCTCGCTTTCTCTCTCTATCCCTTTTTTTGTCTTCATCATATGTTGTATCTGCGTGGAGATACTGCAGCCTTTGATGGTCCTGACCTCTTTCTCTCCCCCCCTCGGTCTCCCTTTCTCTCTACCCCCCCTCCCCACCGTCTCCTCTCTCTTTCTCTCTCTATCCCTCTCTCTCGACTGTTGCGTCTGTGTGAGCTAGTGCGTGACCTCTTTCTCTCTCTCTCTCTCTCTCTCTCTCTCTCTCTCTCCCCCCTCCCCCCTCTCTCTCGCTTTCTCTCTCTATCCCTTTTTTTGTCTTCATCATATGTTGTATCTGCGTGGAGATACTGCAGCCTTTGATGGTCCTGACCTCTTTCTCTCCCCCCCTCGGTCTCTCTTTCTCTCTACTCCCCCTCCCCTCTGTCTCTCTTTCTCTCTACCCCCCCTCCCCACCGTCTCCTCTCTCTTTCTCTCTCTATCCCTCTCTCTCGACTGTTGCGTCTGTGTGGAGCTAGTGCGGCCTTTGATGGTCCTGACCTGGAAACGTGATCTGGGTCTATGCTTGAGCAGTGACACCTGGAGAACATAGCTGGACGTCCCGTTACCTGATCCCCCTAGTGTCCGGTTTCAGCGCTGCAGACGCCAATGGGAACTGGAACTTTACTGCAACTTCACTTTTTTTTTTTTTTTTTTTCTCACAAGACGGAAAAGTATATGACCCACGCATGGTTTTATGGACTAAATCCCAAACGTATTTCACAGGCTGTGTTCACATGTCATAATTTCATACACACGGCAGAATTATGAGTTATATAAGATCATTGCCATAGCGATTAACAGTTTAAAACACAATATTATCTCTTTGAATCGGAAAAGGCCCTTAAAGTTTTGCAAAAAACAGAAAATCCACATATGTTGAACCTTCCAACTTTGGGATTGGCTCCACAAATTTGACTTTTTTCACCTGTTAGTAAAAATAAATTCCCCTTTGCTTCTTTATGCTGACGGAGAATAGCTTTGTCGATATTGAAAAATTTGCTGGATCGAATATATCAGCTTCCAAATATCGGTTAAATCGATATCCATATAAATCGTTGTAATACTGATCATAGTCGACCCAGAAAGTCGCATAATGTTTGAATTTTTATTTATGCAAAGTTGTTTCGAGGTTAGTTCAGCTACATCACACATTTGGATCAGTTTTGTCTTATTTTATTTTAGTTTTAAGGAAGTAAATGCTGTTTTCAGTCTCTGCACTGGTAACTGTTGATATCCGGGATCGACAGAAGCTTTAGTATCGGTAGAATCGGTATCGGAACTGCAAAAGCCGGTTCGATGCTTCCCAAACAGATATTCCAAGTGTTGGAATTCCAAAGCATTGGGAATATATCAAACTTCCCGTTGTGATCGTTTGGCGAATCCAGAATGATATCGCTGTGTTTTTCAGTCTGTCCCGTCGTCCTCGTTCTGTCTGATGATCGTCCAATCAGATTTGTTTATTTCAGTGACGCGTGAGTTCATTGGTCGGCCGTCGTTTACAAACAAAATGACATTTCTCTCACCTCAGATTAGTGACGTTTTTCAGTGCCCAGTTATATTTTTTTTCCTGTTTTTTAAATTATTTTTCCTCGTAAGCGGCCATATTTGTTTTGACAGGCCGTGAGTGTCCCTGATTGGCTAATCCACCTGTCAATCACGCCCATCTGGACTCACATCTTCAGAAAGTATTGGAGAAGTGTGATATTCTGGATCCGAGGCAAATACCTTATTGAACCTTTAGGAAGTTTTGTCATCTGCATTTGACCCATTCATCAAAACCCCACCACTTATTCTGGATCCGAGGCAAATACCTTATTGAACCTTTAGGAAGTTTTGTCATCTGCATTTGACCCATTCATCCAAACCTCACCACTACTTCTACCAGTACTACTACTACTACTACTACTACTACTACTACTACTACTACTACATTTTGACAGTTAAAAGCAAATAGAAACTTGACCTTCCTTCCACCTCAATTTTAAACTAGGGGCACAGTAAAATGTTCTGACAACACATGAACCCGCCCTATTGACATTCAGGTTCGTTAAACGGTGCCATAGACTTGGTCCAGAGCGTGAGGTCACTTCCTGTCTGTTCCCGCCGGAGTCACCTGTCAGAAGCTCTACTTTTCACTCAGGGGCCGTTCTGTTCTGTAACTCGATGCGGGAAAAGTCCCTCACCGCTCGATAGCTCAGGCCGCAGAGCTTTTGTGTAGCTTTGTTGTTGACATGTCAGAGCCTCGGCCAATCCACAAACCAAAGAATAAAAAAAAAAAAAAAAAAAAAATGAAAACAAGAAAATATAATCCAAAGTTATAATTAGATTTGTGGAAAATTGTTGTTGTTATCGTGGCCAGTGTTGGGAAGTAACTGAATAAATGTGCAGAGGGTTTATATGAATACTAATGTTGAGTAACTGTAATCTGGTACAGTTACTTTTTCATTTGGGGGTATTCAGATTACTGTTACTTTTTCATTTGATAATATTCAGATTACAGTTACTTTTTCATTTGGTAGTAATCAGAGTACAGTTACTTTTTCATTCAGAGTAGTCAGAGTACAGTTACTTTTTCATTTAGTAGTATTCAGAGACAGTTACTTTTTTCATTTGGTAGTATTCAGAGTACAGTTACTTTTTCATTTGGTAGTATTCAGAGTACAGTTACTTTTTCATTTGGTGATATTCAGAGTACAGTTACTTTTTCATTTGGTGATATTCAGAGTACAGTTACTTTTTCATTTGGTGATATTCAGAGTACAGTTACTTTTTCATTTGGTAGTATTCAGAGTACAGTTACTTTTTCATTTGGTAGTATTCAGAGTACAGTTACTTTTTCATTTGGTGATATTCAGAGTACAGTTACTTTTTCATTTGGTGATATTCAGAGTACAGTTACTTTTTCATTTGGTGATATTCAGAGTACAGTTACTTTCCAAAAATCTAAGGTACTTGATCACACAATTTTGCGCTCAAACTTCACTGTATTAATGAGAAAAATGTAAACCTCAGCTCTTGTGGTGAGACGTGGGATTTTAACTTCTCCAGTTAGTGATGGAAACACAGAACAAACAGTGAAACAAACATAAACCTGTTTTTAATCCTACGCTGCGTCTTTACACTTTTATATAAACGCAACTCCATGTAAAAGTACTACAAGTATCAGAATGCAGTACTCGGATTGGACCATGTATCTGAAAACATTACAAAAATACATTTTAAAGGTCCTGTGTTACACAAAATGGACCTCAAAATTATATAACACAGATCAGAAAATGGTGTAATATGTGTATTTTTCCCATCACTGAACATGGCGTTGGGTGAGTGGTTTTATGTGAACAATACCATGGCGACAGTAAAAGGTGCACTGTGTAACTTTCCCCACCGGGTCTGCCATCTGCTGGTTTCCACGGAGATGTTATTGCTTCGTCTGGGATGCCTCGGTACGGCACCGCGGTACCTTGAAAAACGCGCGTTCTTACGTCGGGCTGGGTCGTCTCTCCGCAGATCTGACCTGTAACTGGTCCGGGGGCGTCGTGTGCTTGTCTCCACGGAGATAGAGAAGTTTAATGCCAATCTGTGGAACATAACGCTTTAACAACACAAGTAACAATACTGCCCTCCAACAGTGAAAAGTTCCATGGTGCATCTTTAAACTTAGACATTTAGAAATAAAAATGTATTGGTTAATGGTAGTAGTAGAAGTAGTAGTAGTAATTGTAGTTGTAGTAGTAGTAGTAGTAGTAGCAGTTGCTGTAGTAGTAGTAGTAGCAGTAGTTGTTGTAGTAGCTGTAGTAGTTGTAGTAGTAGTAGTTGTGGTAGTACTAGTAGTAGTAGTAGCTGTAGTAGTAGTAGTTGTAGTTGTAGTTGTAGTGGTAGTAGTTGTAGTAGTACTTCTTGTAGTTGTAGTTGTAGTAGTAGTTGGTTGTAGTAGTAGTAGTTGTGGTAGTACTAGTAGTAGTAGTAGCTGTAGTAGTAGTAGTTGTAGTTGTAGTTGTAGTGGTAGTAGTTGTAGTAGTACTTCTTGTAGTTGTAGTTGTAGTAGTAGTTGGTTGTAGTAGTAGTAGTTGTGGTAGTGGTAGTAGTAGTTGTAGTATTAGTAGTAGTTGTAGTAGTGGTAGTAATTGTAGTAGTAGTAGTTGTGGTAGTGGTAGTAGTAGTTGTAGTATTAGTAGTAGTTGTAGTAGTGGTAGTAATTGTAGTAGTAGTAGTTGTGGTAGTGGTAGTAGT